>BLQM01000015.1:119786-134080 GCA_012489335.1 Triparma laevis f. inornata
TGTGTGTGTGGTGGGGGGGGGGGGATAAGAAAGAGTACATCTTTATGCTAAGAAGTTTAGTTTAAAGATTCTTTTTCTTTCTCAGTATCAACAATTTCACCGTAAAGCTTCTTCCCCAACCAAGCGTTAACACTAGGCGGTAAAAGTATAATACCACTCCCAACCTTCCTCTTATAATTCCTGAATAACTCGCCTTTATTGTTCTCCTGTCGGTCTTCCATTAATTTTACGGATACGAAGAAAAATAAAAGCGTGATCGCTATGGGACCTGAGATTATCCATGTTTCAGCATATCCTACTCCGAAGAAATACATGCCCCACCAGAAGAGGATTTCGCCTAAATAGTTTGGGTGACGCGATAAAGACCACAGACCGGTGTCCATGATGACTTTGTCTGTTTTCTTTTGAAGTTTCAACTGAATGAACTGGTTCTGCAATGAGCGAAGCAATTGCATGAATATTGGCGATAACGAGTTAGAAACGAGAAGCGACGAAAGCGGTGGAGACCACGAGGAGCGAAGCGACGAGTTGCATAATTCTATCTTCCAGCTCGTCATTTTGCTCCTCGCAATTTCTCACCATGCTCATATCGGCGAAGGTCTCTAAACCTATTCCTGCTAAGCAGGTTAAGGTTGCTGCGATGTCCCACGCGTTGTAGGGCTTTGTGTTTATTATGGCGCCGTAGATGGAGAGCATAGGGAGGTAGAGGAAGATTGTTTGGCCCCAGTAGACTGAGAAGAGGGAGATCCACCAGAAGTGTTTTCCGAACTGGGGGGGG
The DNA here is from genome assembly GCA_012489335.1 of Triparma laevis f. inornata. Classification (NCBI taxonomy): domain Eukaryota; class Bolidophyceae; order Parmales; family Triparmaceae; genus Triparma; species Triparma laevis. Next base: position 120,565 of record BLQM01000015.1, read on the forward strand.
ACGAGGACGAAGCAAGAGCGAGGAGCGAAGCGACGAGTTAGTATATAGTAATGCTAGGATCGTAGCGACGAGTTGGCGTTCTATTTCGAGCGACAAGCGACGACATTCGTAATCTCGTCGCTCCTCGCAGCTCCTCGCCGCACCTGTTTTCGCATGTCTTGGTACCGCCAGTCCTCGTGGCCTACTCCACCTCTAGATAGGAAGTTGTGCGTGAGTCGAAAGCCCCAGACCATGATCAAGGGGAAGACTGTTATGAGCCTGTTGAGATCGACGGTCCGAGTTTCTTCGGGGGATAGTCGCAGGAAGATAACGTAGGAGAGTATGGGCGGCCAACCTGACCAAATGAAATCTACCATGAAGGTGTTGTTGATAACGAAGGAGTGCAGGTACAGCAGGAAGTTCAGGCCTAGGAGGAGGCCGAGGTCGAGCCACATGTTCGGCGGTGGCGACATGATGATTTTATGGAGGGATAAGGGAGATGGAGTCAGCAGGGGTAGAAAGACAAGAACTGCTGGGAGTCTGAAAAAACATTATTGCGCTGGACAGCAAGTTCTTTACGTTTCTCCACCACTCCACCAATAGTCAGGAGAACCCATCCTTATCTTAATTCCTCTACTTGGAATCCATGGCAGATTCCCCCACCCCTTCATCAACCTTATCTTCGGCGGGGGTTATCTCCCCTACGAGTAGTGCAACTCGTCCTCTGACGATATGCTACGTCTGCACCTCGAACGTCTGCAGATCTCCAATGGCGGCCGCTATCGCCTCCTCGATACTGGCGTCTGGACTGCTCTCCTCTTCGCTCCCGCCAATCCGAGTGATAAGCAGGGGGTTAACAGATAACTACAGCAAATGGGGGAGCAGTGCGAGCAATAGGATGGTAACAGCAGCGGGCGCTCGCCTCGCAAAATCCCCTCTCGCACAAACCCACATTTCAAACTTCCTCTCCCTCCACAAATCAACTCCCATGACGCGAGAAGAGGCTTCTGATCCAAACACAATAATATTCTTGGTAACATCCAAGCACATTAGTTGGGTGAGACGCAAGCTCGGAGCGAACGACGACAACAAGGAGTCTTAGCGGCGAGTTTCGCAATCTCCACCACTAACACGCTCGTTGCGCTTGTGCTCGTGCTCGCTTCGCTCTCCGCAGCTCTCTTCTGCCGTAACCCCCGAAATAACAAATTCAGCGACCTCCCAAAACCGTCTAAAACAAATAGATTCCCCCGACCCCTCAACCAACCACGACATCGCCGATCCCTATTTCGGCGATCAGAACGATTATGATCTCGTGTGTTCGCATCTTTTGTATTCCGTTCCTTTGAGTTTGATGAGGGTTCTTGTTGAGAGGGGTTGTGTAGGTGAAGATGAGAGGAAAGCTGTTGAGGAGGATGTGAAGGGGAAGGGGGATTGGGGGGGTGAGATGTTAGAGGTTGCGAGGGAGTTCGGGAGGATGCAAGGTCAAGCTGGATGAAAAGGTTTTGTCTGAGTAACTAATTAAAGCTCTTCAATCGACTAAGGAAGGGGGGGGGACGTCGGTTTAAATTCGGAAATTCCGACCTCGGAGTTACGCAAAATACATAATACCCGGCGACGTTCTAACATGCTTCGACGACGTAAGGGTAGGCAACGATCTGATTGGACTCGAAGGGATTCAGATGTTTGTACAACTAGAAGATCAGGAATAATATCGTTTTCAGTATCACGGTTAATTGCGATGAGAAGGTGGCGAAGGAGCTGAAGGAGAGGAGGGAAATTGTTAAGTTGCAGCTGTAGCTTTGAGATAACCGACAACCAGTATTTGCATGGAAAAAGAATCCTAATTTTCTTGATTACTTTTAACTTATGTTGTGGGTGATTGTAGAGAGCGGAGGTGGGCGATGACTTCGGATGTTGTATCGTTGTACTCGAAATCCACTTCGATGTTGGAGGGGACTAGCTTGGAGCAGCGGTGGAAGACGTGGCGACCAAGCGTTTGAAGCGAGTAGTCTGGGATCATCATCGATTTTAGTTCTGAGCAAGCTTCGAAGGCTTGATAGCCTATTTCTCGAAGGTTTGTGTCAAGGAGATCGACATTCTCTAGACTGTAGCAACCAGTGAAGGCTTGTTCACCTATATGTTTTAACGTCGTCGGGAAAAACATGGTAGTCAAACCATCGCAGCGAAAGAAGGCCCTTCCACCGATGCTCTCAACGCCCTCGGGGATGTCTACAACGATGAGATTGGCGGCGAAGAAGCAGGCGTTCTCTCCGATGTGCGTAATATTTAGAAGGAAGACCACCCGCGTTATGAGCTTGCGCCTCTCCTTAAAATCCTCAAAAATCCCCTGTGAATCTTCTCCGCCGTTAACAATCATCGCACTGCTCTCAACGCCATCCCCAATAAACTCGTCCACCACGCGCGACCAAGGCTTCGACGCCAGCCTGATCGCCATGAGCGTATCGCATTGAAGGTACGGGACGATCAGCCTACGGAAGTCGTCGGTATTGACGAAGTTGTTGCCGGAGAGGAGCGCGTTCAGAGACGTTTGGGAGCGGAGGTGGGCGACAACTTCGGACGTCGTATCGATCGCGTTGTCCCTGACGATGATGTCAGAGGGGACGAGCTTGGAGCAGTTGCGGAAGGCGAAGAACCCAAGCGTTTGAAGCGAGTCCGGGATCATCATCGATTTTAGTTCTGGGCAATATGCGAAGGTACCTTGACCTAATTCTTGAAGGTTTGTGTGGAGGAGATCGACATTCTTTAGATTGGAGCAACGCTCGAAGGCGTAGTCGCCAATGGATGTTAACGTCGTCGGGAAAGATATGGTAGTCAAACTAGAGCAGTTACTGAAGGCACGATGACCGATGTTCTCAACGCCTTCGGGGATATCAGTAAAGACGAGATGGACGGCGAGGAGGCAGGCGTAGTCTCCGATCTGAGGAACATTTTGAAGGAAGACCACCTGCGTTACGAGCTTATTCCTCTCCTTCGTCGCTATTACAAACTCCGTCGCCTCCTCTTGAGAACAATCCAAGGGATCAAATACTATATCTACTCCGCGGTGAAAAATCATCTCGCCGCTCTCAACACGCCTAGTGATATACTCCCTCGTAGTCTCCTCAAACTCCTTCGAAATCATCATCGTCGTCAACAATACATCAAGCGGAATGTACGTGAGCAGGTGGCGTCGAAACTCTGGCGTCATCATCCATCTGATGAAGCCCGACATGACGAGAACGCTTAACCAGTGATTCCTCCAATGAAAGAAGCCCCTTGCTTTAGCAAGGGGAGAATACGCGAGTGGCGGCTGGACGGGATTGGATATTTCGCGTTTCCTGACGTATCTGCTGTAGAATGGGCGTGGTTATCCGGTACTAGGTCGCTATAGAAGTGGAGTGGAGGGTGGAGGGAATGGCTTAACGTTCGTAGCTCACAAATATCAATGCGAAAGGCCTTTCCTCAAATTTTTGGATTTTCACTGAAATCTTTCTCAGCTTTTTTTGATCACCATGGCGACCGTGAAACGTGAAAAGATGTACGATAAGGATAACATGAATTGTGTTGATGAGATCGAGATTAAGATTGAGATTAAGCGGCAGGAGGGGGAGAGGTTTGAGAAGGAAGAGGAAGATTGTCGAGGGAGGCTGTTGATGAGTATGGCCTAGACTTTTACCACGTCAAGGTTGAGGCTGGTGCTCACGTTGGTGACCGCTCAGCAAAGACACTCTATGATCATCTCAGTCTCGCTCACCCTGACAAGTTTAGGGAGTTGAGGGAAGCGAATCCGAGCAAGGTGATTCGTTGGACTGAGGAGGAAGACGGGGCTCTGAAAAGGGGGATAAGGAAGCACGGCACCGACTGGGAGAAGATCCACGAGACCGAGAACGAGGTTTTTGGTCGTCGAACGGCGGGTGCGATCAAGGGCAGGTACTACGATTACTTGCGCGAATAATCACCCCCCCCAAATTTGCATTCCAAAACACACCCCAAATTAATTACACGCCAATACTTCTCAAAACCTCCTCAAAATCTTTAACTTTTAAAAAATCGCTTTCCATTTTAATTAATACCACGTTCACACGCTCACACGCTCACACGTTCTCCCCCCCTGCCCCCCTCTTACAACTTCTCGTAATTCCTCCCCACAACTGTCGGCTTCGCCTGCGCCTCATTAACCTTCCCCCCCACCAGCTGCTGCTCATCCTTAAGCCTCTCCACACTCGGGCTCGGCCTAACATCCCCAAAATCAATAACAATCTTCTTCTCCCTCGGCATATGCTGCCTAGTCTTAACCCCGCTCATCCCAAACATCGTCCTCGAAGCTTTACACTGATTCGTATCATGATATTTATCACTCAAATAAACGACTTCACGGATCCCCGATTGGATGATTATCTTGGCGCACTCGTTGCAGGGGAAGAGGGCGACGTAAATTCGAGCGCCGCGAACGTCGGCGGAACATTTGTTCAGAATTGCGTTTACTTCGGCGTGGCAGACGTAAGGGTATTTAGTGTCTAGTTCGGTTTCGCCGGTTCTGCCGGCGAGCGAAGCGAACCGAGGTGCGAAGCGACGAGATAGTTTAGAATGTAGGTTAGTGCGAGGAGCGAGAGCAAGCATTAATAATGAGCAAACATTAATGGCGGTACATCCTCGTCACTTCGCTCCTCATTCTCACCTGCACCACGGTAACGCAGTGTCGTCACAGCCTGCGGGGAAGCCGTTATATCCAATGCCTACAATACGGTTCTCCTTGTTAACGATGCAAGCGCCTACTTGAGTCGACGGGTCTTTCGAACGCATGGAAGAGAGGAACGCTACAGACATGAAGTAATCGTCCCAGCAGAGGGGGTTGGAGCGGGGGCCGGAGGGGGTTTGTTTGAGCTTTTTGGAAGGGGTGGAGCCCTCGATTGCGAGGTTTTCTTTGTTGGAGAGGGGGCGGTCGTAGGTGTCGTTGCGGAGGAGGGTTGTGTTGACGGAGTTGCTGGTGACGGGGCCGGAGGAGGTGGAGGAGGAATCGACGGAGGAATCGTTGGCGCCGGAGGGAAGGAAGGTTCCGCCGCGCTTTATTCCGCGACAGCAGGGCATGTCGCAGGAGGCGCCGATGCAGAGGACGTCGCTCATGGTGAGGAGGAGGAGAGTTAGGAGCAGGAGGTGGAGAGCGGGGGGAGGGAGGGAACGAGGACCAATCTTTGCCGTCGGTAGTTGGGGTAATTGGGGTCGGTGGGGATGGTGTTTAGGTTTTTTTTGGACTGGAAAGGGATCAGAATGCGCAGAGGGTTATTATTTCGACTCAGTCCGAAGCAGGAGGCGCGCTATATTGCAAAATGTTAATTCAACAAAAGGCTAAAAAATCCCTAGAAAAGAAAAATCTGAATATGTCTGAATTCGCCGCCGATGAGCAGGTACGAAAGAAAGAAATAGGCCAAGCTACCGTAGTCACCCACTCCACCAAAGTCTCAATGTCCCTCCTCCCTCAATAATTAAAATATGCCGATCATCGTCAAATGGACCGCGCACGGCCAACGATACCGATCGCTATCGATGCTCACCACGATCATTTCAAATGTCGCACAATCCAATCCTCACACACCATACCCCCCCCCTCCCTCATCCCCGCAGAACGTGGCCATGAGCCTGTACCACCCTTCTCTTGAGCCCGTGCCCCTGGCCGGCGCGGAGAAGAAGGTGAGAAGCAGCAAGGACGAAGCCCAGCAAGGAGCGAAGAGACGAGTATATGTCGCTCTCGCTCCTCGCATCAAGAGCACTCTAAACTAACTCCCCCCTCTCCTCCTCGGCTCGCTTCGCTCCCCCCTACCCCCGTCGCAGATGTCCAAGAGCGCCCTGAAGAAGCTGGAGAAGAACAAGGGCAAGAAGCCAAAGGACAAGTCCGCGATGAAGGCCGCCTGGGCCACCGGAGGCGCCGGCAAGAAGAAGAAGGAGGAGAAGGAGAAGAAGGACAAGCAGAAGGCCAAATTCGTCTTTGTGAATAAAACTCCCAAGGGTGACAAGAAGGACATGAGGTGAGGAACTGCGAGGAGTGAAGCGACGAGTAAAGTAGAGAACGCATTTTCTAGAACTCGGAGCGAAGCTACGAGTAAAGTAGAGAACGAATTGTCTATGAACTCGTCGCTTCGCTCCTCGTTGGGAATGCGTCAATTCCGTTCGTCATGAGGCTCTATGAGGGGCGAAGCGACGATTAATGCAGAGAACATGTGTCTATGTCAATTAATTTTAACGCATCAATGCTCGTCGCTACGCTCGTTGCAGCGATCCCATGCTGGAGGCCTACCAGCCCTCCGCCGTCGAGGCCGCCTGGGGGGACTGGTGGGAGAAAGAGAACTTCTTCACCTGCGACCCCGCCTTCGCCAAGGGCAAGGACCCCGCGGTGGACAAATTCTCCATGGTCATCCCTCCCCCTAACGTCACCGGGTACGAAGCCCAGCGAGGAGCGAAGCGACGAGCTGAGAATACGAGAATTTAACGGAGTTATGCAGCTTTAGTTTAAATGCTCAACTCGCTTGAGTCTCAATGAGGAGCGAAGCGACGAGTAACGTTAAGAACGCGTTGTCTGTGAATTCGGAGCGTAGAGAACGCATTGTCTATGAACTCGTCGCTCAGCTCCTCGCTGCGAGTACGACAATTTAACGCAGTAACAATGCGAAGCGATGCAGCTTTAGTTTAAATATATTCTAGCACTCCATCGTTACGCAATTCTAACTCGTCATCGCTTCGCTCCTCCGCCCGTCGCAGGTCTTTGCATCTCGGTCACGCCTTAACCGCGGCGGTTGAGGACACCCTGACGAGGTGGCACCGCATGAAGGGTCACGCGACGATGTACGTTCCGGGAACGGATCACGCGGGAATCGCTACGCAGAGTATTGTGGAGAAGCAGCTTATGAAGAAGGAGGGGATCAATAGGCATGATATCGGCAGGGAGGAGTTTGTGAAGAAGGTGTGGGAGTGGAAGGAGGAGTACGGTAACAGAATCACCACCCAACTCAGGTACCTCGGTTCCTCCGTCGACTGGTCCCGCGAGCGCTTCACCATGGACGAAAAATGCTCCAAAGCCGTCACCGAATCCTTCAACCGCTTTTACGAATCCGGAATTTTGTACCGCGCCAACCGCCTGGGCAACTGGTCGTGCGCTTTGAAGTCCGCTATTTCGGACATTGAGGTTGACACGTTGGAGTTGGAGGGGAGGTGAGAAGCTGCTAGGACGAAGCCCAGCAAGGAGCGAAGCGACGAGCTAGATAGAGGCTACAGTCGACTCGAAGCCTCAGCTCAGCAACCAAATCTAACGTCGTCGCTTCGCTCCTCCGCTCCTCCGCTCCTCCGCTCCTCCGCTCCTCGCTACGCTCGCCGCAGGACGTTCTTGAGCGTTCCCAACCACAAGGGTAACCCGAAGGACAAGAGTGGAAAGTACGAGTTCGGCGTCATCACGTCCTTCTTCTACGAGGTTGAGGGGACCGGGGAGAAGCTGGAAATCGCTACGACGCGTTTGGAGACGATGCTCGGTGATACTGGCGTTGCTGTTCATCCCAAGGACGACCGCTACAAGCATCTCCACGGCAAATATATTATTCACCCCTTCAACGGCAAGAAGATCCCCATCGTGTTGGACGACATTTTGGTGGACATGGAGAAGGGAACCGGAGTTGTGAAGGTAAGACGAGGCGAGCGTAGCGAGCCGAGGAGCGAACGACGACAACGAGGAGCGAATCGACGAAGATTTAGAAGATTCTAAACTAACTCGTCGCCTCGCTCCTCTCTCGCAGGTCACCCCCGCTCACGACCCGCACGATTACGACTGCGGAAAGCGCCACAACCTCGAGTTCCTGACCATGCTCAACGACGACGGAAGCATCAACGAGCTCGGAGGAAAGGATTTCTCCGGCATGATGAGGTACGACGCGAGGATCGCCATCGAGGACGCCCTCAAGGCCAAGGGACTCTTGGGAGAGAAGAAGCCCAACAAGATGAACATCGGTATCTGCTCGAGGTCGGGAGATATTTTGGAGCCCCGCATCACCCCCCAGTGGTACGTGAACTGCGACGACATGGCCAAGAGGGCCGCCGACGCCGTGAGGAACGGGGATTTGAAGATCCTCCCCAAGGACCACGAGAAGACGTGGTTCTACTGGCTCGACAACATCAGGGACTGGTGCATCAGTAGGCAGCTCTGGTGGGGGCACAGGATCCCGGCGTGGTTCGCGACCAAGATCGGAGAGACGGGAGTCGACAAGAACTCCATGACCCACAACGATAGGTGGATCGTGGCTAGGGACGAGGCCGAAGCGAAGGAGAAGGTACGAACGAGCGACAGTTACGCAAGTTACAATACTAGAAGCACTTTATACTAGCGAGGAGCAGCGAGGAGAGGAGCGACGAGGATTTGTACTTTATTTCTTTCAACTCGCCGCTTCGCTCCTAGCTGGGAATGCGTCAATCGGCTCGCTTCGCTCGCCCTTCGTTACGATACTAGAAGCACTTAATACTAACTCGTCGCTTCGCTCGTCGCTCGGGCTTCGCCCTCGCCTCGTTAATGCTCCTCGCTTCGCTCATCGCAGGCAGCCGCCTTCCTCAAGTGCGAGCCGTCCGAGGTGCTCCTCGAGCAGGACAACGACGTTCTCGACACCTGGTTCAGCTCCGGTCTCTTTCCCTTTGCCGTCTTCGGCTGGCCCGACCAGACCGAGGATTTGGAGGCGTTCTTCCCCACCAGTCTATTGGAGACGGGACTGGACATCCTCTTCTTCTGGGTCGCGAGGATGGTCATGATGGGCCTGCAGGTGAGGCACCACGAGGAGCGAACGACGACAACGAGGAGCGAAGCGACGATTAAGGGAGCAACAATACGAAGTGAAGCGACGTAGCTTTAGTCTTAACGCTCAAGCGCTTTCACCCACACTCATTTCTAACTCGGCTCACTTCGCTCGCCGCTCCCGCCTCCCCCCGTCGCAGCTCACCGACAAGCTCCCCTTCCACACCGTCTACCTGCACGCCATGGTCAGGGACAAGGAGGGAAGGAAGATGAGCAAGAGTTTGGGCAACGTCATTGATCCTTTGGAGGTCATCCACGGCTGCACCTTGGAGAGCCTCTTCGCAAAATTGGAGGCAGGAAACCTGCCCAAGAAGGAGATCGAGAAGGCCAAGAAGGAGCAGGGTGAAATTTTCCCTAATGGCATCCCCGAGTGCGGAAGCGACGCCTTAAGATTCGGGCTTTTGAGCTACACCGTTCAGGGCAGGGACGTCAATTTGGACATCACCAGGGTCGTCTCGCACCGTCAGTTCTGCAACAAGCTCTGGAACGCGACCAGGTGAGCCCGAGAACGAAGCCCAGCGAGGAGCGAAGCGACGAGCTGACAAGGCATGATTATTCATTCTAGCGAGGAGCGAAGTGACCGTTCCTCGTACTCCTCGCTGGGAATGCGTTAATTCCGCGATTTATTCTAACTCGTCGCTTCGCTCCTCGGACTTCGTCCTCGGCAGGTTCGCCCTTCAATTCGTCTCCGACTTCAAGCCGGAGAACGACCTCGGCAACATCATCCTGAAGAGCGGAAAGGCGTCCATCCGCGACCTCTTCATGCTGAGCAGGTTGAACGACGCCGTCAACGGAGTCAACGACTGCCTCACCGCCTACGAGTTCGGACTATGTCAGCAGCGCGCGCACTCCCTCTGGATCAACGACATCTGCGACGTCTACCTCGAGCTCATCAAGCCCGTAGTGTACGATCTTAGTGAGGAGAACAAGGACAAGAGGTGGGCCGCCCAGGCCACTCTGTGGCACAGTCTGGAGCAGGGATTGAAGATCCTCCACCCCATGATGCCCTTCGTCACGGAAGAGCTGTGGCAGCGCCTCCCCGGCAGGGGCACCCTCGGAGCCTCTGAGCCCAGGACCATCATGCTCGCGCCCTACCCCGAGGGCAACGAGGCCTTCGCCAACAAAAAGATCGAGGAGAACATGAAGGTTGTCATGGGAGCCGTCACGGCCTGCAGGGGCATGAAGACCACCTACAACGTTTTGCCCAAGGAGAGGCCCAGCTTCTTCTTCAAGGCAGCGGGGAAGGACGTGGAGGATATTCTTGCCGCGCAGAAGGACGACATCGAGACCCTGGGTAAGGGCATTTTGAAGATCGGAGAGGCCCCGCCCAAGGCCAGCGCCATCGTCGTCGTGGACGACTCCCTCACCATGTACATGGATTTGGCTGGTATGGTTGATTATGCCAAGGAGCTCAAGAAGTTGGCTAAGGAGAAGGGCAAGTTGGAGGGAACGATTGATGGCTTAGAGAAGAAAATGGCCAAGCCGGATTACGAGGAGAAGGTCAAGCAGGAAATCAAAGACAAGAACAAGGAGGCGCTAGATGCCAGCAAGGTGAAGCTCGACAACGTCGTATCAGCCATCAAGAACTTCGAGGACATGCAGGCCGCGGAGAAGAAGTGAAGGAGAAAAGGGTTAATTAGTTAAAAGGGAAAGAAAAAGGTCGAGCATTTGATTTAACAAATGTTTTTTTTCAATTCTTTCATTGTTTTTAAGAAGTAGTATTATAAAATCCTCCCCCAGAACTCCTCAAAAATAGAAGCGCACCAACGTTCATAAATCTCTTCACTAAGAACTTTACAATCCCAAGCACTCATAATCTGTCCTTGACAAAACGCAGTAGCTATCACTGAAGGGTGAGAGGAGGAGGGGAGGGTTATTGAAACATCTTGAGAGTCAAGTACTAATTCAATCGTTATTGGTTTTGATGAAGATTGGGTGTTGGAGTTCATCATAATTGATTTATGAGGTTCACACTTTGAAGGCTCGTAAGATGCACCGTGACGGACTGCGCACATAGCGTCATAAATAATACTCAAATTTACTTGCTTAGAAAGGTAAACAAGATCAAGAGGATCCTCATTAGTTCTTGAATTAATATAATCATTTAAAAAAGATGACGCGATAACTCGAGCGCACGCAGTGTCGGCGGATGTGGACAGTTCACAGATATAACTGTTTGCGTGTAAGTGATCTAGAGCTTCGTATTGTTCATCAATCGATAAACCAGTATGTTCATAATGAACCAACATCGGAGTATACCTATTAAAATCAACTGACTTAATAATATCAAGGTCTGCACCTTCAGCGTCAATTTGGAGGACTTTGAAATTTGTTATACCGTGTTTTTTGAGTAACGTTGGAAAGGTTATACAGCGAACGCTTGTGGTGGCTATTTTCATACCGTAGTATTCTTCTTTTGGTGCGTTCAGGTTCTTCGGTGTGTGTGATACGCGGTGTTAGACTAAAGAGAGAGAGCCTAATTAATTTTTATTATCTTACTCACTTGCTCAACTAATCTTCCTCGAGCTGAAACTCCCATTCCTTTATAAAAGTACTCCGCCGAGCCAGTAATCTCATCACTTTTTGGATCAACAAACTCGAAATCAGCTTCCCCGTTAAAGTCACAAACCGCCGCATTCTCAAACCCAACCGTAAACGGATTCAACGGTTCAGACTCAGATTTGAACGAAGTGGCGTTAGGGTTATAATAATTTTTAACCAATTCAACATAATTTTCCCGAACAGGTTCGACGAGTAAACCTGACCAACCGTATTTATAAGCATAAGGGAATATAGGATCAAATCGTGTACGTCCTACATGTGCTCCGACCTGGATGAACGTGACTTCTCCGACCCCGGTTGATGTGGAAGGTAAGTTTACCTCCCAGTGATAGTTAGGTATAATACCTTCAGCACCTCTTCCTGCACCTCCCCATGTTGTAGGTTCTACTCTTCCTATTCTGTTTAACCTGTTGAAGAATAAGGCTGGATCGTTTCTATCGATTCTCAAATTTATTTCCTCGTCGACGTTTACTAAGTATACGCCTGCTAAAATTTTCTTCTTTAATTCGGGATAGATTTTATCATAACAGTCTTCGTAAGTTACATGTAAATCGTACTCAGTCCTCCAAACTTTCTCCGTTCGATCTCTACAAAATTCATCAACAAGAACATCCGGTTTTCCACCTTTCTCGAATGTTATACAGTCAGTCGCAGATCTACCAGGTACTATAACGCAGAAAGGTTCTTCATCAGTTGATGTTGTTTGTATAGGAATTTCTGAAGGTGGTGTAAGAGCTTCGAAGATGGGTTGTAGAGGGAAATGTTTTTGGATTTCTTGGGTGTGACCGTATTTTAAGGTTTCGGATAACGAGTCCCAGAGGTGATTAGTTCCTTCCTTAACTTTAAAGTTATAACTAAATCCTAATCTATCCTTAATCTCTTGAAGGTTCGTTAGCAGTTCTGCTTCATTCCAACCTTCCTTCTCAGCTCTAACATAAACCTCACTCTTCTCAATATAAAACCTCCTTCCAACCCCTCCATCTCCTAACCAATCCGTAAAACCTCCATCAAAAGCTTCACCTTCTTTCAAGAAAGAATTATACCCTTCAATCCCTGATTTTAAATCAACATAAAACTCATAACAAGGTACAATATAACCTCTATCAGTTCTAGTTTCTCCGCAGAATTTTGATATACCTTCTTTATAGTTTAAAGTCGTCATTTCGAAGGAGTACGTTGTTCGAGGAACGTGACCGAAGATTTCGGAATGATATTCGAATTCAAACGTAAATGATTTCCCAGCTTCTGAGTTTGGTAAAGTCTGCAATTTCTTAAACTCCTTAAAACCCAAATTGTCCCTCAAACCCTTACAAGATATAAAACAATCTTCATAATCTTTAACTCTATTACACTCGAATCCTTTTTCTCGGATTATTACAAAACATATATCCTCTCTTAAAATTGTGATTTTATTGTGGTAGATTAGGTTTAGGAGGAGGTGGAGTTCGTTTGGACCTAGTTCTGAACTTTCGTATAATTTATAGATGTAAGGATGAGTTGAAGGGGTTATACATGAGGAAAGGGAATCGTAGGTACCTTTAAAATAAGTTGAGCTTAACAAGAAAGGTAGAATCGCGAAATGATCGCTTATTGGGAAATGAGAATCGCTTACTGTTATTTGGTTCTTTAGAGGAAGAGGTAAAGAAAGAGGTAAGGGGTAGATCACGTCGAAACGTAAACGAAGGACGTGGGTTGGTTTTATATTGCGGAGATTAGAATATTCAAGTAAAGAAGCGTAAGAGGTTGAGAAGGTTGAGTAGGTTGAGTAACTTGAGGACTTCGGGTAAATACAGGAATGAGGAGGAGGCGGTGGAGGAGTGTAAGGTTGAAGGAGAGGTGGAGTTGATGGGTTTAGAGGGAGGAAGTGGGCATCGATTATTTTTTGGAGGGGAGAGAAGTGAGAGGCAGGATCGAATGTATGTTCGGTTGAAATGGATTCTGAACTTCTAAATTCGTTCCTCTCTCCTTCCATACCGGTACTAGGGAAAAACAAGAATACGCCAGTGCAATTGTGTTCGGTTAGGAGAGGTTTAATTAAGTTAGAGATTATGTTGGTGTGAATGTGGGGGGAGGTGAAGGTTCGAACATGACCGAGGAAGAGGAAGGCTATCGTGCAGTCTGAAGGGAGGGGGTGGGGTGGGGGGGGAGGGGGGG
>BLQM01000016.1:11326-28363 GCA_012489335.1 Triparma laevis f. inornata
CCCCTCCCCCCCCCTCCCCCCCAGGTAAAAACAACCGACGACAACACCTTCTTCGTCGTCGCCCAAGGCGGCGTCGAAGTGATAGCCGTCCTCCCCACCATATCCAAGAAGACGGATAATATAAGGGAATTCCTTTGCAAGAAGAAGGAGGTGAGAGATAAGGGTTGCAGATGAGGACCGGGAAGCAAGGACGTTTAGATGAGATGAGCCTCAACTCACCCCCACTAACCCCCCCCCTACCCAACAGGGCGACATGGTCTACATCCCCTCCGTAAAACAATTAATCTCCGAGTCAAACCGTCGCGAAATGTCCACCCGCGAGAAAGCCCTCTACGGCACCAAAAAAGAGCACAAAAACATCCTCGCCATGATCGACTCCGTCAACATCCTAGCCATGCAGGGCGCTACCCTGCTAATGCTTAACTGGGAGAAGTACCATAACTTCGAGGCCGTGTGTAAGCAGAAGAACGTTGAGTTCAATTTGGGAATGTTGAACGCTCTCATGCAGACGAATATCGTTGACTATTTGCAGAGGCTGCCTTTTTTGAAGGTTGTACCTAACGGGAAGTTGGAGATTTTGAGCTCCATGTGTAATTATGAGCTCAAGGGGTCCCCGGGGGGTCGTATGCAAGGAGGTGAGACGCAGCGAGGAGCGAAGCGACGAGCTGGGAATACGATAATTACGGTCGTAATGAGTTTCCATGAGGAGCGAAGTGACGAGTAAAGTAGAGAACACGTTGTCTATGAACGAGGACTCATGGTCTATGAACTTTTTGCTTCGCTCCTCGTAAACTAGATAACGCGCTGTCTTGAACTCGTCGCTTCGCTCCTCACCGGGAATACGATAATTGCGGTCGCAATTCATCTGCGCTAGTATCTTTAATCGAAAAGCACATGCCGCCTTCCGCCCCAAACCCCAATTCTAACTCGCCAACGACGATCGTTCATGCGACTCGCTTCGCTCGTCGCAGGGAGAGACGGGGGACAAGGTGTACATGATCCTCTCTGGTTCGGTCAAGGTGGAGGCGCACACCGACACGCAGAGGAAGGATGCGCTGGTCGAGAAGAGCCCCATGGCGCCTACTGCTAAGGTCAGGAGAGGGAGCGTCAATCACTGCCCCGACAAGGCCGGTAGCAGCGCGTGCGACTTCAAGCAGCCTCAGAGACTGACTTTAAGGGCTCAGATGGAGAAGCTCGGGAGTGTGGGCAAGGGCTTATTGAGTCCGAGGTGAGTAAAATTATTAATTGAAGTAATTAATTGTTAAATAATATACCTAAACTAACACATAACGCATACAAACCTCTTTTGCTCACTAGCAGCCCAAACAAGGCATCGGAATCCGAAAACAAAAACAAAAACCAACCCCAGTTCGAGGACGTGCAGCTCGCCGTGCTGAACGACGGAGAGTACTTCGGCGAAATGGCGGCGTTCATAGAGCTCCCTCGTGCGGCCACCGTGACGTCCCTCACCTCGTGCCTCTTCGCTACGCTTTCGAAGGCGGACTTCCGCTCATTCCTTAAGGTAGTGCCTAACATGCAGAATCAAATCGAATTCATGGTGAAGCAGCACATGCTCCAGAACCTGATTCAGTTGAAATCTCCCTTTTTGCAGTCCGTGAGGTGAGCCCAGCGACAGCGAGGAGCGAACGACGACAACGAGGAGCGAAGCGACAAGCTGATAACGCATGTTTATTCATCCTAACTCTTCGCTTCGCTCCTCGGCTCGCTCCTCTCACTCGTCACAGCCTCGCAAAGGCGCACGGAATGGCCTCCAAGTCGATAATAGAGGTGTACAAGGGCAAGGACATCATCTTCAAGGAGGGCGACGCCGCGAGCAAGTTCTACTTCGTGTACTCGGGGTCGCTTAAGGTGGACAAGATGAAGGCCGGCAAGATCGTCACTGTGGGCCACCTGTACCCCGGCGACTACTTCGGCGAGCTCGCGCTCATCAACGACAACCCTAGGCTGGCGAGCATTGAGGCCACCAACGATACCATACTGTTAGGCATCACCAAGGCGCACTTCCACGAGTGTTTCGAGGACAAGCCCGATTTACTGAGCGAGGTGAGACGCAGCGAGGAGCGAAGCGACGAGCTGGGAATGGGAGGATTACGGGACAATAAGGCGGAGCGACGTAGCTTTAGTCTAAATGCTGAAGCACTTGAGGGGCCCGTGTGAGGAGCGAAGCGACGAGGATGTTACTTGATTTCGTTCAACTCGTCTCTTCGCTCCTCGCCGGGAATGGGAGGATTACGGGAGTAACAACGATACTTCCATTCGTCGTCGCTCCGTAGCTTTAAGTCTAAAAAATGCTTAATCACTTTCACCCCCATCCATTTCTAACTCGGCTCGCTTCGCTCGCCGCAGTTCATCGTCCGCATGAACGGCAGGAAGGTGGAACTGAAGGTTTTACTGGACCATAAAATGTCCAGGGAGGCTTTCGTGAACCACCTGAAGGAGGAGCACGGACAGGAGAACCTTAGGTTCTACGAGTTGGCGCGACATTTTGAGAAGAATTTCGTATACATGAGCGACGAGGAAGCCTACGATTCCGCTACGATCATCGTAAATAATCACATTTTAGCCGAGTCGCCCGAGTGCGTCAACCTCCCCAGCAAGATGGCCAACGCGATCAAGGACTCCATGGCGAACCACGACCTGCACGAGGACTCCTTCAGCAAGGCGCAGGAGGAGATATACAATTTGATGAACAGGGACCTGTACCAGCGCTTCAAGAAGTCGGAGGCCTTCGACCATCTCATGCAGTTGCTGCACACCTACGACGATGTGAGTTGTACTGGGAGGAGGGAAAAGGGAGGAGCGAAGCGACGACAACGAGGAGTGAAGCGACGAGGATGAGGAGCGAGAGCGACGATGGATCGCATTAAGGACATTCTAAACTAACTCGTCGCTTCGCTCGTCGCTCCTCGCAGATCGACATTGACTTCACCGTATAGGGTGGATGAGAGTTGGTGGGTTATAGGCTTGGAGTACGAGTTGGGTAATATAAAGTTATAAAAATAGAGAAGGGGGGGTGAAGGGTGGGAAAGGTCCAGTGGGGTGGAGGGGGGGGGAGGAGGAAGCTTAGATTTAGGCGTGCGAACGCAGTCAAAAACTTTCTGTCGACAAAAGAAGGACTTGAAGGTATGCTCGGGGGGGGGGGGGGGAGTAGCGTGCAGCGTAACAAAAGAGCAAACAGGAAAGCTTTTTTGAGGAGAAGAAAAATTGATGTTGTTCTTATTTTTCGTGTGTTCTTAAGTTTGTGTGTGTTTGTGTGATTAAATGTAGGATAAGACAACGCTCCAAAGCTCCATAGGCAAAACCTCCCAAGCCCTAACGAGCCCTTTCGAGACGATTTCTCCTGTTTTCGCGCGCTTGTTTCTGCGTTGGGTTCGAGGGGCGTTGAGGTGGTTTAAGCAGCAGAGGAACGTTGAGCGGAGGTGGAGTCTATAAAGCTAGACACCACCGCAGAGCTGGTAAACGCGGCGGGTGTTGTTTGATTCGTAGGCTTCGGTGCAGTCGCGGAGGAGCTGGATTACTTCAGGGGGGGTACGCTGTATTTGCTAGTTTCCGCAACTTGGAGCGGGGTTTCGCGCCTGGAGTACATGCTGTTCTTTACGGCTAGGCCAGCTGGATACTCTCTGATAAGCAGTTTGATAATCTCGATATTGCTGTGCGTGTGGCCTGCGCGTATGATAGCCTTGTGCAAGGGAATTTGATCGCCATGTGCAATTATCGCGGCGGCATTTTGCTGACAGTAGTTTGGCTCACATTTCTCCCTTAAATCAGCAAGGCTAATAATTTCCTCTCCTTCTTCATCGTCTTTCCAGTTCCAAGCGTAATATTTACCTTCCTTACATCCGATACCATAGCGTTGATGCAGATGCTCGTCATCTTTCCAATCCATAGCAAAGCTCAGCGAACAGATGTACTCGGCAAGACCGTAATCGTCAGAACAACGCACCACCCAATGCAAAAAGCTGGTTGTACACGTCATATCTTCAAATCCAGGTATCTCCGCTACAACTTTAGAAGGCTCGTACTTCAAAATACACTCCCAAAGCGCCTCCATTTCCCCATTATCCACTTCCTCGTCGTCAATTGAGCACGGCCTCCCCCCGTCGTGCAGAAAATATACATGAGATAGAAGGGGCGTAAATGGCATCCTACGTCCTTGAGATACTTCGGACGAGGGTACTGACTATAGTACGACATCGCAACGACCTAAACCAGGGGCTTGATGTTTCGGATGAGTTTGGATGGGGATGGCTAGTTTTCCTTTTGGGCGGAGCTTGGTGTGTGTTGATGGAATTGAGGGGAGACTGGTGAGGTATGATTGAATGTAGAAAAAGTAACAGAACTCAACGGTGCGTGTGGAACGGTGAAATCGACAACACTGAAATTGAGGGAAGAACATCTGAGAAAAGTTAGCAGCTGATTTCTCGAAATCTACGAACCACGATGTCCAAGTCTGTAGCCACCGAGTCTAATGAGGGCCACAAGTGCGATAAAACGGGTGTGAAGAGGGGAGAGGAATACGAGGGGGATGAAGATGAGAAGGAGTTTATCGAAGGCCCCTCGGCGGAGAGTTTGCCAATTTTGACGGTGGTTCCCACTGTCCCTGCGACGACGGACCAGTTCATGTTCACGGAAGACTTCAAGGGGTTACTCGTTGGCCTCGTTATGGAGGATACATTGATGACGCGGATGTTGGCGACAAAGGCATGGAAGCTCTTGGTGGATGCGTTCATCGATGAGGGCGTGAGGAGCGGAGAGTTTATTGTTCACGATGAGGAGGATATAGTTTTATGGGTGCCTGAAAGCTGAAGGAAAGGTGTAAGCTAGCACGACGTGTGATTTTCCTTCCAAATATTAAGAAGGTCCGAGCGCACGCCTTGGCCTGGGCTGTCAATCTCGTCGTTGTTGATACCCCCGAGGGCATTGAGAGTATAGGTGAAGGTGCCTCCTGTGAATGCCATACATTACCGGACCCAACCTTCGAAGTCGTCGCCCACCTCCGCTCGAAGCAGCAGGCGGAGGCCGAGCAGACGGAGGCCGATCGAATCAAGCTAGAGGCCGATCGAATCAAGCAGGAGAAGAACGGCGTCAGGGCGAGGAGGCTGCAACAGAGATAGGAGAAGCGGGAGAAACAACAAAAACCCTAACTAACCTTTCAGATACAAATTTGATTTGGGGGTTTCCTGTTTCCTTTTTATTTCTTGATTTACTTATTCTAGCCTTGCCGTGCCTTCTGCAAGAGCTCGGGGATGTCCACCGAGAACACCTTGTCCATCTCCTTCACCATTCTCTTGTCGAGCTTCTGGAAGCTGCTCAAATCCTTCACCTCGAGCAAAGCAGCCTTAAACGGAGCGAGGGGCGGGAAGTCGCCCTTGGGTAGCTCGTATCGGCGAGCGCACATGACGAATTCTCTGTCTAACCGATCAATCAACCTCCTCTGCTTATCCCTCTTCCCCCAAGTGTACGGCAGCTGCTTCCTCAAATAATGAATAATATACGCGTGAACCTTGACGCTGCGAGTGACGAGCATAGCGAGTTGCGTAATTTAACGAGTTAGAATTACGTGGCAGTGATAGTGGCGTCGATATCTAGACTGGACCTACTAGCGCAGTCGAATAACGAACGGAATTAACGCATTCTCAGCTCGTCAATTCGCTCCTCGCAGCTTCTTACCTCCTCGCCCTCTTCACCAGTTCATTAATCCTCCTCATGACCGCGTTCTGCGGCAACATGGCAATATCGTGAAACAGGTCGTTCTTCTCGCTCATGAGTAGGCTCGCCTGCTCCGTGTTCTGCAGGGGCTTTTCCCAGAAACTGCCAATGTAAACACGACAGACTTCGGGGGTTAACATGACCTTCCCTAAGCTCCACATCAGCGCGCCGTAAACTGTGAGCCGAGCGTAGCGAGCGTGCGTTAGAGTTGGTTGTTTCGTCGTGTGTCTCCTTCAGCTCCCCCCCCTCTCACCTCTCATCAACTGCTGCGCATCAACCATATCCGCCTTATTCAACAAAACCCTAACCTTATCCGAATGCGGTTTCATAAGCTCAATAACCCTCTTAAGCTCATCGCTTATATCGAGCTTATGAGCGTCAAACACAATGATGATTAAATCGGCGCGCTCGGCGAACCACTTCATGACGTTTTCGTAGTCGTAGTTTCTGCCTGCGTTTTGCTGCGACGAGCGTAGCAAGTCGTATGTTGTTTGGCGTTAACGAGTTAGAATTGCGTAACGACGGAAGCGGCTTTAGCTTTTAAACTAAACCTGCCAGTGCATACAAATCAACGTCCGTAATTAATTGTCGTATTCCCAGCTCGTCGCTTCGCTTCTCGCTACTTCGTACCTTTTCGCCGGAGAGGATGCCGGGGGTGTCGACGAGGGTTATGTTTTTGAGGATTGGGGAGGACATTTCGACGCCTTCGAGGCGGCTGAGGAAGTTGTTGCCGAAGGGGGAGAGGCCTCGGAAGGGACGGTCGGCCTGGGTGCAAGCGAAGCGAGCGTGGGGGGGGGGGGTTAGTCAAGTTTGAACATTTTAGAAGAAAAATATTGTTAACTCACCTGCGCCGCCAACGCCGCCCCCGGCACAACCCTCTCCTGTTCATTATCCATAATACACGTGAACCTATCCGTAGTCGGTTCCGGTCCAATCCTCTGCCCCGGAAAATCCCGACCCAACAAATACCTAATCAAGCTAGTCTTCCCCACGCTATACCCACCCAATAAAAGGACCATGGGCTGAGCGGCGAGCGAAGCGAGTCGAGGACGAACGTCCGAGGCGAGGAGCGAAGCGAGGAGGGAGGGGGTGGGGTAAGTATTATAACTTACTTCTAGTATCGTTACTCACGTAAATATCGTACTCCCGGCGAGGAGCGAAGCGACGAAATCATAGACAAACCCGTTTTCTACTTTACGAGGAGCGAGCAACAAGTTCATAGAAAGCCTGTTCTCTACTTTACTCGGCTTCGCTAGTTTACAACGTTCTTAATGCTCGTCGCTTCGCTCCTCGCAGTGGCGAAAAATCGTACTGCGTCTCACCTTCGCGTCGAAGTCTGATGGGCCAAGGGGCGGTGAGTGGAAGTGTCCGTATTTGGATGATATTTCTAGGGGGCGGATTTTTTTCTTGTACATTTTTTTCAGGCCGGAGAAGATTACGTCTGCGACGAGCGTAGCGAGGAGACATGAAGATTTGTGTTAACTTACGTTATAATTACGCAGCGGTGATAGTGGCGTCGAATCGTTGACTGAGCTACTGCGCTACGCTATACATAACGAACGGGAATAACACATTTCCGGGTCGTCGCTGAGACAAATCGCAGTTTCTCACCTTTGTCGAATTGGGAGAGGTCGACTTCGGAGGAGGAGGAGGAGGAGAGGTTGGGAACGGGGGAGGGGTCGGGGATGATGTTGGGGGAGGGGGATTGGGGGGAGGGGGATTGAGGGGAGGGGGAAGAGGGGGTGGTGGAGGACGTGGGGAGTTGAGGAGGGGGGCGTCTGTTTGTGTTGGGGGCGAGGGGGGATTGGGGGGAGTTGGGTGGGGGTCGCTGTGCGAGGGAGGAGCAGCGAAGCGACAAGTCAGAAGAGAGGAGGCGGTGGAAACCGGCAGGAACAATTTATTTGTCCTTTTCACCTGTTGCTGGTTCGGCATCGGAGGCCTCTGCTGAACAGGTCCTCCATACGGTCTAGGTGGACCTCTGTTGTAATTTCCGTTGTTGTTGCCGTTGCCGTATTGAGGAGGGGGTTGTCTGTAATTGTTGTTATTCGGAAGCGGAGAGTAGCCGTTGTTGTTGTACGGGTTGCGTTGTTGTTGAGGAGGTTGTTGTTGAGAAGACTGTTGTTGAGGAGGCGGAGGATAAGAAGGAGGAGGAGTGTGAGGATTGTGAGGAGCGTTCGGAGCACCAGGGGGAGTGTTAAGAGCCACGTTGACCATCTGCTGATGTTGCTGCTGGGTGTTGAGCGGTGCGTTGGGTGGTGCATTGGGGTTGGTCTGTATTGAAGGACTTTGAGGACTCTGCAGGGGGGGGACGCCCGCCGCGGTCCAATCTACAGTTGGCAGCTCCACGGGGTTTGGAGTGCTATTGTTGGACCCATCTTCTGCACCTCCCTCTTCCTCGTCGCTACTAGGTGGCAGAGGCTGATCGTCCTGCTCGTCTGATTTAGTCTCAGCGTTATTAGGATTATCAAATTTATCAGCGCCCCCGCGTGTAAGCAGCGGATTGAAGGGCAAAGTCACTGCCGTCGGGATCGAGTTCATAATATTTTTGCTAACCCTATTTATGCTATTTAGGCGCACTCCGAAGAGCGAGGCGGAGGAACAGGTGGCGCATATGTATAGTATTAGGGCCAGGGTGATGTTTGAATTGCGTGGGGGCATAGTGGCGAGCAGGAGCGGGATAGAGTTGGGTCCCAGACTTTCACAATCCTCGTGAAAAAGTGAACAATGCAATCGCTTCTCGCCATCCTCATCCTATCTGTGCTGTGCTTCGGCACTCATGGATGGTCCCCGGTTGCGTTTCACCAGCGTAGAGTTCTTCAGTCGCGGCAGGTGAGAATTTTCAGACCTGTTTGTGTTTTGCGACATCGCGTGTGCATCGGTCGATTGCCGAGCTCCAAACCTTCACCCATGCTACATCAGCGCACATACCACAAACTCTATCTCTAACTCCCCCTACCCCTACCCCCATCCTTAGAGCACCGTGTCCTCCTCTAAATCACCCTCCTCTCCCCTCCTCACCCCTCGATTCTCTTCGACCTTCCAACTCTTCATGGCGGAAGAAGGCGGCGGTGATTCCGGCGGCAAAGACGGCGGCGACGGCGGGGGGGAGCGGGAAAAGTCGACCAAGGGGGGGAGGAAGGTGGCCTTGAAGGAGCGCGTGGAGGAGGAGGTTCAAGCTAAAGCGAAGGAGAAAATATCAGGTGAGTTGGCCCCGCGCAGCTGCCCTAGCGGAGCGGAACGGCCTGAACGTAACAATCGTTGAACCTCGAGAGCGTATTTCATTGACGGGTTGAAAAACGACTTGGAAAGTGCTAGGGCGAGGCCCCGCGCAGCGGCCCCCGGAGGGTTGAGCGTAGCGAAAGTGTGCAGACGAACGTACCAGCGTAAATTATTGAGGGGGTTCGGTGGGGCAATGTCTAGCGATGAGTGAATGTTTATTGTGTGTTTGCGCAGGCTCTTACCACTCGCCTCCTCTCCTCCTCCACAGACGAAAACCAATGGCGCGTCCTCCTCCACAACGACGAAATCCACACCTTCGACTACGTCACCCACTCAATCGTAAAAATCGTCAAACAGCTAACCCGAAAAAAGGCCCACCAAATTACCGTACAAACCCACTCGGCGGGGATGGCGACGGTTATTATTGTTTGGAAGGATTTGGCGGAGAAGTATTGTATGGGGTTGCAGAGGCAGGGGTTGACGGCTAGTATTGCGCCGGATTCGGGGTTTAAGAAGAATGACGGTGGAGATGGAGGTGACGGAGGTGACGGACCGAGTACTGACTGAGTAAAAAGGTCGGTTGTGTTTACGACGTAGTTTTTAATAGTTTGTTGATGTGATAAAGTGAATTGTGTAGTATTTTGAATAAGAAATAACCCAAATTGATTGCACTTTTTTATTGAGCAAAAATCAGCCAGATATAATTATGTTATGTGTGTTGTGCGTTGTTATTTCTTTAGTTGCCCTTGACGGTGTACTCCTCCGGCTTCACAAGACTGTCGAGCTCGTACACGATGGGCTTCCTGTTCTTATCGCTCGGCCTGCTCTTCTTGGGACGGTACGCATTGTGGCCCTTGGCGGCCTTCTTTTTTGCGTGCTTCGCCTCGAGGGAGCTGAATAGTGAGGGGGGGGTTAGAGGGGACGTTGGAAAGGAGTCGCGTTACTGTAGCCGTTTATGAGTTCGTCGAAAAAGACGACGATGACGGTGACGACGTGCACCCCATCCCGCCAGCACTTAACACAGCTCGCTGCGCTCGGCTCGCTCGCATCCTCAGCCACCACCACACGGCCTCCACATGTCCGAAAACGAAAGTTCCCACCGCAAATCCAACCCCGCCTCGCGCCTGCCCCTCTCCTCCGAAACCCTCATCCCCTCCATCACCCAAGAGGGAGGAGAATCGGGAGGGCCAAAAACCACGCATCGGTTTTGGGGAAAAGAGGTTTTTGATACTCACGTTGATGTGCGGGGCAAAAAAGTGGAAGTGGAGTGGAAGGCCACCGTAGAAGAGGCGAGGAGGAGGACGCACAGGGTGAGGAGTACGTAATTCATGACGAAAAGTGAAAAATGGGATTTTACCAGCGTATCAACACAATATCAGACAAGACCTGTGATAACTCCATATAGACAACGCCGAGACCACCCCCACCCTTCGCCTCTACGCAAATCCCCTTACCACCCACCCCTCCTACCTGGAATCCACCAATAAATCTACGCCAATTATCTACGGCCCTCGGCAATCCAGCTACAGTTCTCAACCCCCGTCGCCGTCGCCTTTTGCCGTCAACCCCCGTCGCGATGAAGATCACCGCTCAAATAACGTCCACCACCCGCTCCGGCTCCCACGGCGTGTACATCGTGACATCGGAAGTGTCCTCATTCTCCCAGTCCGGCCAAATTCAGGGCTTCATTACTAGAAAACGCTTCGGTGATTTTCTTTCATTGCACAAGCGCTTCGGAAAGTCGAAGGGCATGACCTGGTGAGACACAGCGTGAAGCGAAGTGACGATCACTAACACAATTCTATACTAACTCTTCGCTTCGCTCGTTCGCTCGCCCCCTCCCCCTACAGGAACTTCACCCGCATAGCCTCGTCGACTGGAGTGTCCACAATGAAACAAAGGAAGGTTGGATTACAAAATTACGTTCAAAACCTATTGTTGAAGTGTAACCACCAGTATCCGAGGGAGATTCTTGACTTTTTAGAAATCAGAATAAATAGAAGGAGGTCGTCGATCTCGGAAAGTCTCGTGACCTCGAGCTCTGATAACAGCTCCTCCAACAGCACCTCCTTCAGCATCCTCAGACTACCCTTGATGCTCCTCCTTATAATAGTGAAACTGATCCGCTTCCCCTTCGGCCTCGTAGACAAACTCCTCGAAGGTCTCGAACGTCCCCTCTGCTCCCCCCCCCCAATATCACCAACAACATCACAAAACGATTCAGTCCGCGAATCCTCCTTAACCGAACCCCCCCCCTCCCCTCCACCGACCTAACCCTAATGTCCCCCTCCGCCAAACACCTCTACGATTTCCTCGATCCCCTAATAAAATCCTCAAACCGCGTCCCCCTCTACGTAATGCCCCCCGGTGCCGTCACATCTTTTAGCGTTGATAAATCTGGGAAGGATCCTGTTATTTGCGTTAAATTGGATAGAAGGTATATGAGGGTTATTAATGATGTTAAGGAGGGGTTGGGGCAGGTTACGTTTGAGGTGGAGTTTACGAGGGAGATTAGAGGGAAGTTGAGGGATGGTATGCTTGTAGGTGAGAATTCTAATCCTCCATTGCTTATCTTTAAACGTTAATACGACGACGAGGAGGGAAGCGACGAGGCCATCTTACGCGGAAGCGAAGATGTGTAGGTGAACTGATGAATTTACGATATGCGACGAGCTGAAGGAATAACGACGAGCACAAAATATACATCCGAGACTACGCTTGGATGTGTAGGTGGACTGAGCGATATACGAATATACGAATATACGAATATACTAACTCGTCGCTTCGCTCCTCAGATTTAACAGGCGTACTATGCCGTAGACTCCCATTAAGCATTAAGGCGAAAGTTATAAAAATGATTCTACCTAAACCCGGAGATACCACTTTGACGTTTTCGGGGAAAGTGCCGTTTTTGCCGACTATTAGCTTGCCGCTGCAGTGCAGTCACTTTCAGAGCTGTGAGATGTGGAGGGATACAGTTCCTTTAGAAGATTAATAAAAAACTGATTTCTGCTCAATAAAAATGCATTCAATTATTTATTCTCGATATATTATATTACACTTCTTGGATTAAAGAGTATTCGCCTGTCTCAGCCTCTTCTTCGTCGCTGCCTATGAAACCGAGAGCCCACGGAATGGTCAAAAAGGGGATGTACATGAAGGCTATTTCTACAGTGGCGTCCCACACCAACCCGAATATTTGCAGAGGCCAGGACGCGTAACTCAACGAACCGTCTGGGTGCCCGACTTCCACCCAACGCACGTTGACGAAGAACATCAACAAATTCGTCCAAGTGCCGAAGGCGAGGAGCGCGAGGAAGAGGAACTTTATTCTCGCACGGAATAAAGGGAACTTGGACGACTTTCCGTAGTGGTACAATCCTATTGAAACGGTCGTGAACGTGAAGAATAACGACCCCGGACGAGTTAAATCCCGCCTCGAATCAATGCTTTGGTCCCCCGGTTCTTTCTCCCCCTTCCAACTCAACAACGTTATCAAATTGAAGCTAATGAGGAGGAGCGCGTAGAGCATTAAAGTCGGTTTGTCCCTCCTGAGGAGCGAAGCGACGTATTAGCGACGGGTTAGAATTGTTGAGGTAGAGAACACTATACGGTAACGTTTCGGTAGAACACTGACGGTAACGTTCCTCGTACTCACCTCAAACCCTCCTCAATCATGAAATCAGCAGGTATCAAACCTATCAAAGTCAAACATGCACCTTCCCCAACTCCCCTGATAACAGCCGAAAGCATTCCGCCCCACCCATCAGAGGTACTTGCGAAGGTTATACCGAAGATGCTGACTTGATTAACAAGTCCATCCATATCTCCATTGCGATCTTTAGTGACGTATAATATAGTTTCAGCGAGAGCCCAATACATGCTGCCGAATAGAAGGACGACGTAGTAGTCTCTGCCTAGGTTTAGAAACTTACGGCGAGCGGAGAGGGAGAGGCAGAGGATGAACCAGGTTATCTCGAAGGAGTAGAAGGAGGAGTTGGCGTAGTTCCGGGTTAAGTAGATTGCGTCTATGGTCGTGGAATTTGACATGGTGCGGGGGGTGGTGGGAACTGGGGTGGGGGGCAAGCTAGAAGCTGTGGGTTGGGACAAGCTCGGAGCTGCGGGGGGGACAAGCAAGACGACACTTGTGGGGATGCAAAAAGTTCTTACTGCGTTACGTTAGCTTGGGGGGGGTTGGTAGACCGTGTGCAGTAGTGATTTTGATCTGGGAGAAGTGTGGAGATAATCGTGCCGGTTCGAAGTTCAGATTGAATTGTCTGTTGAAAACAAGTTCATTTCACTCGTTTCGATGTGGAACTCGGCAATAAAAAACAACAATAACCCAAACTCCTAGAGAATAGCTGGTGTTAGGACAATAATCGCCATTTTGAAGACCATCTAAAGCACGTCCATTCCCAGCCAACTGCACCCATTCCCTCGCACTCCCAAATCCAGCCCGAACCAACAGAAAGCCCTGGCGAGTTGATTGCCCTCCCCCCCTCCCCCTCCGTTTTAACAACGCTCTCAGCACTGCCCGAGAATGAGGAATCTTCCGGGCCAATGCGAGACGCATTGCTCGCTGAAAATAAAATGCTCCGGCAAGACATTACATTCTTCCTCAAGTTCTTCAACGAGACCATGAAATCGCGCAAGATGCTATCAGCCGCTCCGAAAGCGAAGAGTGCGAAAGGGGTTGAGCGGTTCTCCAGCATTCAGGAGTGTAGTCTATTAGCGAGGTGAGACAAAGGCGTCGCACGAGGAGCGAAGCGAAAGCAGAAGCGAAAGAGCTAGAACCGTTCACCACTCCTAACACTCTGCTCCCTAATTCTAACACCGTCGCTTCGTCACTCCTTTTCTCCTCCACAGAGGCTTCGACTACCTCTCCAAAACACACGACGACGAAGGCGACGCCGTCGGAGAGTTCATGAAGAGTTACCCGATCATCAAGGAGGTCAATGAGCGGCACCCGCTGCTGGAAGAGTTCCTCATTAGAACCAGCGTTCGGCTGTCTTCCGATTCCCGAAACTACGCCGCCATCAGGCTCTTCTTGGGCGTCGTCCTCTCCACCTTCGACTCTGCCACGGATGTTTACATGTATTTTGAGTACCGAAACGCTGGGGAGCTTGGGTACGCCAATGCCACTTTGACGACGCTCCTCCTGAACCTCAGCCTCCAGCTCTTCATGAGCTTCATGCAGAACAGGAAGACGTCCAAGAGAAAGAGGTTCTTCGAAGCCCTTTACGTCGTCACTTTGATCAAGCCTGGAGGTGAGGCACTGCGAGGAGCGAAGCGACGAGCTGGGAGCAAGATATTTATACGATCGTAATTCATTTGTGCTAGTAGCTTCAAATGCAACAGCGTCATCGCCACCATCGCCACGCATTTCTAATAAATTAATGCCGAATTTTGCGACTCGCAACGCTCGTCGCAGTTGATGCGTACAGAGTGGCCATAGGAGCCGAGCAAGAAATCGACACATTGACCGACCCCAAGACGGAGATGGTCACGCACAAGGGTTTAGAGCTGTTTACGGAGGCTATCCCTGGAACTTGCATCCAGATGTACGCCTTTTTCGCTGGCTCTACACACTCGTCCGCCGCGACATTCTCCCTCTTCACTTCCGTCATCACCGCCTCCTTCACCTCCACTGGAATTTCGTACGACCTGGACACCGACAGGGTCAAACGCACATTAGGTGAGGGCGAGGAGCGAAGGGACGATTTGTTGAGCTCTCCTTGTTCTCGCTTGTTGCTGTCTCCACCACTAACACACCTCGCTTCGCTCGTCGCAGGCCCAGACTTCTACGGATACACCCCCGGAGGAGCAAAGAAAATTATCGTGGTGGCCTGCATGTTCTTCATGAGCATGTGCCAACTTGGAAGCAAGGCTTTCGTTTGCGCGCTCTGCGCTGTCACAAGCAAGTTCGTATTGTTGGCGTACTTGCTCATTGACATGGCGCTGTTTTTCGCGTTGAAGCTCGTGAGGAAGGACTTCATGTACTGGCCGCAGATCAACGGCAAGTCTGGATTCGTCGTTTCTGCGATGATGCGCGTTGGCGTCAAGATTATAGCGGACTTTACTGGGCTCGTGCAATTACGGCATCCGTACGAGTTAGGTGAGGCACCACGAGGAGCGAAGCGACGAGCTGGGACGGAGCGACGTTGAGAATGCGTTAATTCTGGCTCGTTATATGGAGGAGTGACGCAACGACAGTCTCAACGTCGGCGGCGCTACTCGCAACTACGCTCGCTATGCGTGCTGTTCGCTACTCTCCTGTTCGCTCCATTTCTTAACGTCGACGTCGCTTTCTTCGCTACTAACACGACTCGCTACGCTTGTCACCACACGCTAGGGGGGTACTACTGGGCTTGGACGCTGTTATCGACGCCAATCGTCGGTTATTTCTTTGGGTACAGGTACTTGGAGTTTGTTGGATCAGAGGCGGGGAAAAAGGCAGACTTGACTTTAGTATTGACTAGCAAGGAAGTTTACGGTGTGGTGACGGCGCTTTGTGTTTTTCAGTTTTCCCTCTGTGGTTTATTTTTGAGGAACATAAACCAAAGGTACTTGAAAACGTTCTACTCGACCTGCACCGGAAATATAAAATGCACTCAAATGTTCACTCACAGCGACGAGGAAGAAATGAAAGTACAGATCTTCACCTACAGCCGGTATAAATGGAGTAGTATAGAGGGCGAGGCTATTGAGTGAATTAATAGAAAGATTCCCGAATGGAACGAATCTCAGCCGGAGGTAAGCGAAGCGGAGCCGGAAATAACTACCACAATCGACTAACACATTCATTCCAGTGGTGGGACTCCCTAGTAAAAGCTACCATTCCTGACTGGGCCGTGCACGATTAAAGCGTTTTTAAATGCATCAGAAGCCTCGAAGTTGAAGAGCGACGCGGCCGCAGACGCAGTTCCGCCAACCTCCTTAAAGGGAAATTCATGAACAGCCCGAGCACATTAGCACGAAGGATGAAAGCGAGAAGCGTTAGGGAGGAACACAAGAATTTGAGCGATAGCATGGGAGCGTTTTTCTTGGTAGACGACGATGAAGAGAAATTCAATTGATAATTAAAAACGCTTTGAATTCTATTAACCGATGTCGTATTTCCAAACTCTAACCCGACCATCATCTCCAACGCTAACAACCCTCTCCCCCCCCCTGCACCACTTAACGCAATTAACCTCTCCATCGTGCGCGTATTTAACTTCACAGTCCTTCCTAAACTTCTCCCCATCAATCTGCCCAAAACTACTCTTCTCCCTAAAAACCTCAAACCCCATCCCCCCCGTCCTCAATATCCCACAATGCCCCGCCTTAACACTCGGTAAATTGACCTCATAACACTCCTCATTATTACCTTCAATCCTTCCGATTTCCTCATACCTTCCATTCTCATCTTGATAAACAATAACTTCACCTTTACCGTTCCCCACGAAAATTCTATAACTACTCCCCATCCCACCAATACACCAAAGCGTATCATCACCCAATTCCTCCCCCTTCTCCGGTTCTAAATTCTGAGTTTGAGACCAATCACCGTCTTCGTCTTCTTCCCAAATTTTTAGTAATCCGTCATATCCGCAACTCGCTATTTTTAAAGGAGTTAGGAAGAGGCAGGATTTAACGTCGCCAGTGTGGGAGGAGAGGATTGAGAGAGGTTCGTAGGTTTGAGTATCCCAGAGCCATAAAGTTTTATCGCGAGAGGAGGAGGCAAGAATGTCAGCTGAAGGAGTGTAGGAGAGGCTTTTTATTTCGGATTCTTGACCTTGGAGAGTTTGAGTTAAAGAGAAGGAAGAGAGGGAGGAGGAATGGAGAATGGAGATTGAACCGGAGAATGAACCTAAGGCTAATGTTGTTGAGGTCAATGAAGATGTTGGATCGTAGATGCAGCAGCGTAAGGTTCTTTTATCAAAACCGAGATCGTGATCGTCATCTCCAGTTGGTAAGGGTGAGAGGTCAGGAAAGGTGTAGACGTGGAAGCGGTAGCCGTGGGTGGGGGAGGAGCCGACTATTGTTAGTGAGGTGTTGGAGGGGTGGAGGGCGAGGGACCAGAGGGGACCGGGTTGGGGGGAGAGG
>BLQM01000016.1:43105-78313 GCA_012489335.1 Triparma laevis f. inornata
CCAACCACCCACCCACACCCACCCACACAACCATGCACTGCCCCCGCCTCTTCTCCTCCCCCGTCTTCCTCAAACTCGAAGCCTGGGGATATCTCCTAATCCTCTCAATCCGCGGCACCGGCTTCTCCACCTCCATCTTCATGAACATCGCTCTCCTCCATTTCGGCTACACCTCCGTCAATTGTACTAGCACTGGTAAAGAAATTGGATTTAATGAAACTAGTGGAGAATATTGGAGTGATGATTTAGCGGAGGATATCGGTTTAGATTGTAAAGGTGAAATGCCCGGTATGAGTTTACCCATCGTAACAGGTTACTTAGTTTTAAACAGTATTTCAACCATAATATCAACAATCTCCTCCCCAATCTTCGGATCCTACGTTGATTCCTCCCCAAATCGTAAATCGTATACTATCGTAACATGTGGAATATATATATTAATAAACTTTATACACAGTTTCTCCACGCAAGATAATTGGTTGATGATGGTACTTATTGGTTTGTTCGTTCAACGGATTGCTTATAATTTTAATGTTGCTTGTATACAGGCGTATTGTAATGAGATTGCGGAGGGGGAGGAAGGTTAGTTTATTAACCCAAATAGCGAACGCCCGCAAACATTCTCGCATCTAAATACGACAACTGTAATTCTATGATTCTAATACCACCCGCGAAACCTGCGAAACCCAACCACTCACCCGCCCACCCAACCACTCAGAGGTCATGACCTTACAGTCAATAGGTCGAGTAGTGGAACTATCAAGCATGCTTCTGTTTCTCTTCTTCATAGGTGTACTAGGCTTTGCTCTCGGAAACGACATAGCATTCACTGCTAGATTAGGTAACCTCATATATACCTTCTACGCTTTTCCGCTTTTGTTCCTTTCGAATAAGAGGCTAGCGAGCCGACCAGCCTTGCGATCTGTTGTTAATACAAATTACTTTTCTTCAAGGTTTTTTGATACGTTCTCTAATCTTTACTCTACATTGAAGGATCTTAAATCTGAGAATAGAACTCTCCTACAGTACCTTATCGGCGTGAGTTTAATTGACTCAGCTAGTGGAGCTATTATATCACTCTTACCTGTTTACGCGATGCAACAGTTGAATATACCCAACCCGAGTAGTCTTGTTGGTTTGACGATGGTCTGTTCCATCCCGGGTGCGTTGATAGCTAAATCCCTCGCGGAGAGAAAAGGGACGCGTTTCACTCTTTTCGTTTTCGTTGTTGGTATCATATTGGGGACGTTGATTCTGGCGGGTTTTGTGTGTAGGGAGGAAGATGTTGGAGGGGTTGTTGGTTTGTGCGGGTTGTTTGGGGTTACGTTGGGAGGGATATACCCTATGCAGAAGGCGTTGTATATGACGATTATTCCATCGGGGCAGGAGGTTGAGTATCAGGGTTTGTACAGGTGAGAGTAGGGATAATACGGATCCAGCAATTATCAGTCTCCTCTCCAAAAACATGTCTCTAACTCGCACACTCCCACACTCCCACACTCCCCCCCTCTTTCAAAGTTTCTTTTCACAAGTGATGGACTTCCTGCCAGGGCTGTGGTTTGGGTTCGCGGTGGATTCGAAGCTGGGGGGCGAGAAGAACTCGAGGAGAGTGGGGATGCTGGCGCCGGTGGTGTTTCACTTGGTTGGGATTCTGATGTGCACAGTGTTTCTAGATGAAGAGGGGGCAAAGAGGAAGGCAGAAGAGACAAGGCACAAGAGGGTTCGGGGAGGAGAGAATGCGAGGAATGTTGTACCTCTGGGAGAGGAGGGGTTACTAGTGGAGGAAGGTTTATAAATGAAAAAATAGGATTTACATGCAAATGAACCCAACACTGTGCCTATTTTTGACCTGTCCTCGTCGCAAGGATTGTCGTTTGTCTATCGAACCATCGCATCGACCATCATAGTACGTCCCAACCCTGATCATACATTCCTACAGGGGAGATACGTCGTAATAGCACTGCTGCGAACTCGATCGGGCGGGGGTCGGATGCAGGACTGTCGAAAACCTCAAGCGATTAAAAGAAAACTAGGGCTTCAGTTCGCCCTAACCGGACCTACTCAAAATCGTCACCCGCCCACCGGATGTTCCAAAAAATGCATAGGCACAAACACATATAATTCATTAACCCAGCAAAGCATATCCCTGCCCATGATCCCAACGTCCAGGCTTCCCCCCTCACCTCGACCCAAAAAATCCAAGCCCTCTGAAATTGCCTATTCAGAAGCTCATACTCACTCAATCTTTCCATCCCTTCGCGACCACCACTCGAATCGACCAGCTCTTCTGTACCTGGGCACTCGACTGGACTTGCGGAATTCGAAAGACCCGGCGCAGACCCCCGAGATCACCAAACAGTTGCAGACACCTCTCACGCAGTCTTCGCAAACCGTTAGCACTCTCCGGCCTCTGCCGCCTCCCCCGGTCAACAGAACCAAGTTATTTTGAAACTTACGTGTCACGGCAAACGACACCCTTGCGTAGAAACAACTTCGGTCCGACTTGATCCAGGGAGGAGTTAAAAAACCAACAAGTTCCCACCTGCGGGCACCCTTTAAGGCGCCCCAGGAGATCTTCTCACCCTCCTCACGGAAGAACTAGAAATCCTGCCGACCTCGCTTTCATCAGGCCGTTCTACGACTTCCCTCTCTCGCTCCTTTCCAGAACCTTACTGGTAGTACATTTCTTCCTCGATCTAAATACTACTTCTCCGACTCCGGCTTCCCTCCCCCTCCCCCTCCTCCCCTCCCTCCCTCCTCCCACACACACCCCTTAGCGTAGAGCTAGTTTGGTAGCGCAAGAAACTTTCCTCGTCTCATCGCTTGCCCGCAACCTAACCGCCTATTTCTTCCTTCATCATGATGGCTACGTTCTCTCGCTTCCTTCTCTCCCTCCTCCTCCTCCTCGCCCTTCTCCCCCGGGCGTATGGTGGCCATTGTGACGATAATAACAGTGGCGCCTGCGACGCCACTCGTTGTTCTAGCGCATCTACTACTCACAACAAAGATGTATATTACACTACCGACTGTACCCAATGTGGATCCTACAACTACGAATATGACTGCACAAAAACGCGACAAGTCAATTGTGGTAAGGGTAACAAATGTAACCAAAGTTATAAGGCTAAGTGTACAACTTCTGCGTGTCATAGCTGCTTGAAAGAAGAGTACGATTATACCTCGTGGGACTGTTGGAATAACGCTGGGTACGACACGTCGGGCAATCAGTGTGCCGCGGGAAAATATTCCGCTGCCACCGGCAACTGCGCCAATTGCCCTGCTGGAAAGCACGAAAATGGAGCCCGCACTGGGTGCAACATTTGCGGCCAGGGAAAGTACAGCTCCGCAGGTGCCTCGAGCTGCTCAAACTGCGCCTCTGGAAAGTACCTCTCTGATAACGCTAGTCACCAAAACCATCACGATAACTCTAACGATTGTACCAATTGCCCTTCGGGGCAGGTATCTGGCGCTGGAGTGTCTGGTTGTGGCAATTGCCCTGCAGGAAAATATACCAGCGACAAGATAATCTGCAATATTTGTTCTGCGGGAAAGTACAGCTCAGCGGGTGCCGCGAGTTGCACGCACTGTGCCGAGGGAAAGTACATCAGTGACGGTGCCACGCACCAAAATCACCACGACAGCTCGAACGATTGTGCTAACTGCGCCGCTGGAAAGCATGCGAACAGTGACCGATCCGGTTGTAATACTTGCGACGCAGGTGAGTGATCGTGATTATTTTGTTGGCGGGAACGTTTCGACTTCTCTTCTAACCCTCCGCACTTCGTCGCTAATTCGCCTCTTTCGCCATGCAGGAATGTGGAGTGGAGCGGCATGGGGAAGTTGCTCCAACTGTGAAGCTGGAAAGTCCGAAAACGGAGCCCGCACGGGGTGTGACATTTGCGGCCAGGGAAAGTACAGCGGCGTGGGTGCCGCGAGCTGCTCAAACTGCGCCGCCGGAAAGTACCTCTCTGATAACGCCAGTAACCGGCTTCTTCACGATAGCTCGAGCGACTGTAGCTACTGCGACGTGGGTAAGTTTGACTCCGGCACGAACTTTTTTTCTCGATTTGCTAACCCCACCTTCGATGCTATTTAACCCTAACAACAGGAAAGTATAGTGGGGCTGCTTGGCACGGTTGCGCGGTTTGCCCTGCTGGAAAGCACGAAAACGGTGCCCGAACTGGGTGTACCATCTGTGGCGCAGGAAAGTACAGCGGCGATGGAGTATCAAGCTGCTCTAACTGCGCCTCTGGAAAGTATTTGACGGATTCCGGGACCAATCAAGACTATCACGATAGCAGTGCAGACTGCTTGACTTGCCCTGCGGGTGAGTTTGATTTCTACTTGAGATTCATCAAAGCTGTATACTATTTCTTCTTCTTACCCCGCCCACGCACCTCGTTGCTACTTCGCCTCTTTCGCCTCGCAGGAAAGTATAGTGGGTCTTCTTGGAACGGTTGTGCTGACTGTGTGGCTGGAAGATACGAAAATGGAGCCCGCACCGGGTGCACTAACTGCGCGGCAGGAAAGTACAGCTACGCGTCGTGGGCGAGCTGCACGAGCTGCGACTCCGGAAAGTACATCAGTGACGCCGCCATGCACCAAAATCACCACGACAACATTAACGATTGTTCCAGCTGCGGCGCTGGAACGAAGTCAAAAGATGACCGATCAGGTTGTGACAATTGCGATGTTGGGACCTACAGCTTAGCCGGAGCTGGATCGTGTGCTAGCTGCGCCGCTGGAACGTGGAGTGGGGCTGCTTCGAGCGGTTGCACTAACTGTGCGGCTGGAAAGAAGGAAAATGGAGCCCGTACTGGGTGTGACAACTGTGCCTCCGGATCGATCAACTCTGCGGGCTCTACGTCATGCAGTGATTGTGAGGCCGGTAAAAAGGCGTCGGGTGGGACAAGCTGCGAAAATTGCGGTGCCGGAAGGTTCAGCGGCAACAAGGCTGCTTCGTGCACCATTTGTGCTGCAGGGGAATGGAGTGGCGTTAGAGCATCCAGCTGCTCTGATTGCGACGCCGGAACCTATATTTCAGACAACGGGAGTAACGAAGCTAGTCATGATAGCAAGTCGGATTGTGCCAACTGCAATGCAGGTGAGTTGATGGTTTTGTGGGGTTTTCTTCGAGTTTTTCCTCACTAACTCTTTCCCCACAGGAAAGTATTCCGGTTCCGGAGCGTCGACGTGCTCCAACTGCAACGCAGGAAGGTTCAGCGGCAACGGGGCATCCTCGTGCTCCATCTGCCGCAAAGGGAAATACAGCACCGCAGGAGCGGGAAGCTGCTCTAACTGCGGCGCCGGAACGTATCTCTCAGACGACGGAACTAATGATGATTACCACGATAGCAGTGCAGACTGTGGTAATTGCGCTGCCGGAAAGTACAGCTCCTCTGGTTTGGCTACCTGTAACGACTGCGGCACAGGAACTTACTCAGCGGAAAGAGCGGGCTCCTGTACTTCCTGCGAGATGGTGAGATTTCCGTCCTTTAAGGGGCTTTTTTCGGCTTCCAAAAACTTCCAGCTCACAAATCGTAATGCTATCGTCAACAGGGAAAATACTCTAGTTCTACTAGGACTCAGAATAGTTGTACCGCGTGCCCAACTGGCCAGTACCAAGGACAATCAGGAAAAACTTCGTGTACCGCGTGTTCTGCGGGGAAGAAACTGGTTAACAACGAAGGTGCAAATGAGGCTGCGGCCTGCACTAACTGTGCAGAAGGCGAGTACTCGACGGCCTCTCAGAACACTTGCGTGTTCTGCCCTGCGGGGAAATGGTCTGATAGCCCAGGTTCCACTTTCGACGGGTGTGATGAGTGCGAACAAGGCAAGGCAAGGGCTGAAAACTCTGCGTCTGACTGCGCTTCATGTGCGACTGGCAAGTTTCAGTCCTCGAAAGGCCGAGCGTCTTGCTCGGCCTGTCCCAAGGGAACGTTCGCGTCGGGCACCGACACGGTTACTTGTGTTGCCTGTATGAACGGTAAATATGCCACCTCGACTGGATCCTCAGCGTGCACAGAGTGTGCTGCAGGAACGAAGAGGGTGAGCATTAATTCCAGCCCCGCGTGCCAGGACTGTGCCGCTGGCACCTACTCTTCCGCGGCTTCGAACTCGTGCACGAACTGCCCTCAGGGCAAAAAATCTGGCGCTAAGGCGTCCACCTGCACCGTCTGTCCAGGGGGCACGACGTCTGAGTCTGGCTCTGAGAATTGTTCCAATTGCATCGCCGGGAAGTACGCTAACGGCGTCTTTGACGCTCCTAGCTGCTCCCTCTGCGGCTCAGGCGAGACATCTGCCGCTGGTCAGAGCTCGTGCGAGTCGTGTGCCGCAGGCAAGTACTCTAGAACGGACAACCGAATTTGTACCGATTGCAGCACCGGTAAATTTTCTGGAAGCAGAGGACCATGCAAGGCTGGGACCTCGACGCAAGGGTTCTGCGATAATTACGCGTCAGACTGCAGTGAAGTAATTGCACTTGGCTATTGCATCCCCGGCGAAAACGTCGGAGCATCGTCATGTACGGATTGCCCTGTAGGAACGTTCGCACAAAGCACAGGGACGCAGAACAGTTGCGCCAGCTGCGATGACGGAAAAGTTGCACAGTCGCTTGGCTCGAGTGCGTGTTCTACCTGCGGCGCTGGATACTACTCTTCCACGGACCACACCGTTTGCCACCAGTGCACGGCTGGAACGTACTCGTCCTCTGCCGTTGGCAGCGCGGCTGCTTGTGACAACTGCCCTTTGGGCAAGTACGGCCAGAACGCTGGGCAGACGAGCGAGGACTCATGCCTTGATTGCGACGCGGGCAAGCATGCCGCGATCACAGGCCAGTCATCTTGTGACGCCTGTGAAGAAGGCAAATATTCCAGCGATGCCGTCCCCAAACCATGGGAAAACTGCACGCCCTGTGCGGTGGGCAGATTCGCGTCGGGCACCGGCAAAGCCGCCTGCACCAAGTGCGACGAAGGCAAGGTGGCCGCATCTACTGGATTCACCTACAGTTGTGACAACTGTGCCGCTGGAAAGCACTCCAACGATGCGCGAACGGCCTGTCCTGGCTGCGACAGTGGAAAGTTTTCCGCGGCGGGTTCCCTTCAGTGTGAAACCTGCGACGGAGGTAAAGTGACTAGTTCTGACCAAACCGAATGCATCGATTGCGGCTTGGGAACGTACTCCTTCAACAACGCGTGCGAATTTTGTCCTAAGGGGATGTACTCTATCGGAGTTGCTGCGGCTTGTACCAAATGTGCCCTCGGTTACTACCAGGACGCAACAGGCCAATCGTCCTGCACTCTGTGCGCCGAAAACACCGACACTGACGGCATGGAAGGTGGCAAATCTTGTGTAGCGTGTGAAGGCTCAGAAACCCGTTACAACCTTCCCTTCGAGGAAACATGTGGCTTTTGTCCAACTGGCAAGACGGACAGGGCCTCCGCTGGGGGGGCCAGAAATTGCCAATCTTGCGAGACAGGAAAGTTCTTCGACATTGGTGACAAGACGTGTCAAACTTGCGAGGCCGGAAAGTTCACGGAATTGACGGCTCAAGAGGAGTGCGACACGTGCGGTGTGGGGAAGAAAGCCAATTCTGCTTCCGGGGCTGATGGCTGCGATGACTGCGGTGCTGGAAAGTACGCAGCCAGCGGTTCAACGTCATGCACCGACTGCGCCGTTGGAAAGTCAACCTCCGGCAGCACCGGCTCCCTCTCATGTGGTCCCTGTAGCCCTGGCACGGTAGCCGCTAGCACAGGCCTCGCCAATTGCGCTCCGTGCGCCTCTGGCAAGTTCCAGACCGACTCTGAAAAGACGACGTGTACCAACTGCGCCAACGGCAAATACGCTGCATCGGAAGGTTCTACTTCCTGTTCGCCTTGCGCTGCTGGAACGCAGTCGAACTTGAACTCAGCTGCCACTAGTTGTGACGAGTGCACGGCAGGGACTAAAAGCAACAGGTGAGATCGTGTTACGTTTAATAGCTTCCCTTTACCTCTTCCCCCCCCCTCCGTCCGTTCTAACAATTCGCCACCACAACCGTCACCACCACCACCCTCAGCGACTTCACCGATTGCGTGAGCTGCGACAACGGAAAGTACAGCACCGCCCGTGCCAGTCTTTGTACGAATTGCCCGGCGGGCAAGAAAGACTCGAATGAAAGTGGTTCGGAAGAGTCCGACTGTGTGAATTGTGATGCCGGAACGTTCTCGGGCTCTGGAGAGACGAGATGTACCTCATGCGATGCTGGAAAGTATAGCATTTCCATCGACGGCCTCTTTACGACGTGTGAGAACTGCCCTAGCGGGGCATCCTCAGGCTCGGGCGCGGGCTCCTGCTCACCCTGTTCCGCCGGATCCTTCTCCACGGGCGGTGCTTCTACCTGCAGCTCTTGTACAGCTGGAAAGTTTTCCGGCTCTAGTCAAAGCTCCTGTACATTCTGTGCTAAAGGAACCTATTCCGCTGGCGGTGCGTCTACCTGCACCGCATGTCCTGCGGGAGAGTTTTCTGCTAGCTCTGGCTCTACCGATTGCACCTCATGTGCCACCGGCAAGGTCAGCGGTGGAGAGGCCTCCGTTTGCACTCCGTGCGCCGCCGGAACGAAGACCAAATCTGACTCTTCCGGATGTGATTATTGCGCGGTGGGAAAATACTCTGGATCGCTTGCATCTTCGTGTACTGACTGCTCTTCTGGAACTTACGCCGACACCGAAGGGAAAACCTCGTGCACCGACTGCCCTACAGGCACCGCCACCAGTTTGGCAGGACAAGCTTCTTGCTTGGCGTGTGACGCCGGAAAGATCGCCTCGACTCAGGGCATGACTGCCTGTACGGATTGCGCTGCCGGGAAGTACCAAGGTGCTGAACGGCAGAATCAGTGTATCTCTTGTAATACTGGCGAGATCTCTATTGCGGCTGCCTCGAGTTGTACCAAGTGTAACGCTGGAAAAGTCGAGAAGGACAAAATAGTATGCGAATCGTGTACGTACGGAAAGTACAGCAATGTAGACGGAGCTAACTCTTGTTTGAATTGTCCTGCTGGAAAACACAACCCTGACTTTGATACCAAGGTGAAGCACAACGATGCCAGCGACTGCATTGCTTGCGACGCTGGAACCTACCAGAGTGAACAAGGGCAGAACGATTGCGATGAATGCCAGGCCGGAACCTCCAGTTCCTCTAATGCCGTCGCCTGCGTGGTCTGCCAATCCGGGAAGTACAGTCAAGCCCAATCTTCCAGTTGCACAAACTGCCCTGGGGGGAAGTTCATCCAAGACGACAAGAGCGATCCCACCATGCATGCGAATTTGGCGGCCTGTGATGATTGCGCTGCCGGAACCTATAGCTTCGCTGGATTTGCAAGTTGCGAGATCTGCGGAGCAGGAACGTATAGCGAACAAGGCAAAGCCTCCTGTGAACAATGCGAAGCTGGTATGTATCAGGATGGTACGGGCCAAGGTAGCTGCGTAGTTTGCCCTGCCGGGTCTGACTCGACCCCTGGCCAAAGCGCCTGTCAAAAGTGTAACCCCGGCGAGTACAAGCCTTCCGGCCAGAAGCTATGTAACGACTGCCAGGCAGGCACGTTTGCGTCTGGTTCTTACCAGAAGCATGTTCAGGTTTGCGTGCCCGGTTCGAATATCGAGACGTTTGTCTCCATCTCCGTCGAGGAATGCAAGGTTAAGTGCGAAGCCGACTCTAATTGCTTGGCATTCGAGTACGGCGTAACGTATTCGGTTTGCGATAGCTGCTCACTTGTGCCTGGTGACTGCAGCCTGCAGTCATCCATTGCAGGCTACGGCACAGACGAGTGTGACGGTTATGCCAACAACATGGACCTTTATGTCAAGTCCTCTTCAATTGGCGATGTTGGAGCTAATGTTTGCGAGTCGTGCTCGGCTGGAACGTATTCCCAACCGAGGAGCGACAAATGTAGCGAGTGCGACAAGGGAACCCAGAGCGGACCCAATGCGGCCTCGTGTACCGATTGCGAGGAAGGCAAGTACAGCGACTCCAAGGCTTCTGTCAGATGCACTAGTTGCGAGGCCGGTAAAGTTTCTGGGTCAACGGGGGCAACGGCGTGCGGGGACTGTTCAGAGGGTAGTTACGCATCCACTAGTGGTCTCTCGAGCTGTGCTGCATGCCTTTCCGGAACCTTCACCAACGCTGAAGTTGGATTCTCTTCCTGCTCAAGTTGCCCTGTTGGCAAGTTCAACTCAGTGCCCTCGAGCTCGTCATGCGACGACTGCTCTCTCGGGACCTTCATCAACACTGTCGGAAGCACCACGTGTGATGCTTGCGCAAGCGGAAAATACACCTCCTTCAGCGCAGGTTTCGAGACCTGTTCAGTCTGTGAGGCCGGCAAGCACGCTGTTTCCTGCGGTAGTTCCAAATTTGCTGCCAATTGCGAGATCTGCTTTTCGGTGCATGCACTTTGTGGAGATAACTGCGAGATAGACACGAATGGGAAGTGCGGTGACAAGTCTGGTCGAGTGATTGCGAGCGACAGTTGCATGAGTTGTGTCAGCGGTCGCTATAGCGCCGCGGGTTCGACTGAATGCCAGACCTGTTCTTTTGGACAAGTTCCTAACGCCGCCCAGACTACTTGTGAGGAGTGCTTGATTGGAACCTATTCGGAGGGAGACGGTGCTTCTCAGTGCCTGAACTGCGCCAAAGGCACCGAAGGTGAGATCAATTCTGCCGGCCAGGCGATCTGCAGTGACTGTCCAACAGGGAAGAGAGGGGTAACCAATTTGGAGGGCCTAGAGACATGCGATGATTGCGCCAAGGGCGAGTTTCAAGACCAAGTCGGTCAAACCCAGTGCCGCTCCTGCGGCCAGGGAACTTACTCCGATTCGGTCGGCCAAACATCGTGCTCCCTTTGTCCCGTCGGAAAGTACACAGACGCCACAGGATCTGAGGTTTGTACCAACTGTCCTGCTGGAGAATCGACCAGGGGCGCTGGAGGCGCGTCCTGCTTTGAATGTGGTGTGGGCAAGTTCTCTTCCGACCCTGGAGATTTATGCGAGTTCTGCCCGGCTGGAAAGTACCAGAATTCTCACGACGGCGATGAGGTCGTGAACAACGTCTGCTTTAATTGCGCGGAGGGCAAGTTCGCTGGCTCTCAGGGATCTCAATTGTGCGCGGACTGCCAAGTGGGCAAACAGGCGAACGCAGACAAGACGAGCTGTGAAATCTGCCCTGCGGGCTTCATAGCAGACCCCTCAACTGGCGAATGCATTGAGTGTGCAGCTGGGAAGTACTCAAAGGACGGGAACGTCTGTGATGATTGCACTGCCGGAAAGTCCTCCTCCAAGCGCGCTGGTTCTTGTACGAACTGTGAACTTGGAAAGTACTCCTCTGGAGCGGCCGCTACACAGTGCACATTGTGTGAGGTTGGAAAGTACAGCAACTTCGCTGGATTCTCTACCTGTACTACCTGTCAACTCGGCTACTACCAAGATGAAGAAGGCCAGAGCGAATGTAAACTATGCGCGGCAGGAGAGTTTTCCGAATTCGCTGGTTTGGCTACCTGCGAGGTCTGTCCAGTCGGATCTGTGTCCTTCTCGGAGGGCTCCACCTTCTGCTATAAGTGCACTCCTGGACACTTTGCCGCCACTCCAGGCCTGACTGGGTGCTCTGCGTGCTCCCCGGGCAAATTTAGTGGTAGCGAGGCGTCCGAGTGCGTACCCTGCGCAGCTGGCACCTTCTCTCCCAACTATGGCTCGAGCTTCTGCAATGATTGCTCCGCTGGAAGCGCCTCAGAAATGAGCGAAGGGTCAGAGAGTTGCGTCGAATGCGTTCCCGGAAAGTTCGCCTCCACTTCAAGATCTGGCTCTTGCCAGGACTGCGACGCCGGAAAGTATTCGAGCGTTGGAACCAAGAACTGTGATAATTGTGCCGCTGGTCGATACGCTTCGGACGCGGGCACTGCGGCCCCCACCGACGGTTCCACGGCCTGCTCAGCATGTAACGCTGGAACAAAATCGTCTGCGGGAGCGAGCGTTTGCTTGGCCTGCGTTAACGGAAAGTACTCCTCCTTGGAGGCGTCCACCATGTGCGTGGACTGCCAAACAGGAAAGTATTCCACCTCTACCTTGCCCGATTCCCTGAAGAACTGTGAGGACTGCACGGCAGGAAAGGCGGCCTCCTTCTCAGGCTTAAGCTCCTGCGAAACCTGCATCGCCGGCAAATACAGCGCCGCTGCCGCGGCCACGTGCACATCCTGCACGCCAGGGAAGTACACCTCGAGCACCGAGCAGGGCGCATGTGTTCCCTGCGAAGCCGGAAAGAAAGCTGATTCCTCGGGATTAACTAGCTGCGCCCCGTGCGGGGCCGGCACGTATTCCCATAGTGAATCTACTAGGTGCTTTGATTGCGCTGCCGGTTATTTCAGTGGACCGGCGCAAGCGGATGAATGCGACAACTGCGGCATGGGCAAGTATGGCGGACCGGCGCAACCGGATGAATGCGATCCCTGTGCATCGGGATACTTCTCGGGCTCAGAGAATTCTCCCTTCTGCACTGCTTGCCCTGCGGGCTCTGTCCCCAGTTCGGATAAAGGTTCGTGTGAGAGTTGTTCGACTGGGAGCGTAGCTCTCTCCGCTAGCTCCACTTGT
The DNA here is from genome assembly GCA_012489335.1 of Triparma laevis f. inornata. Lineage (NCBI taxonomy): Eukaryota > Bolidophyceae > Parmales > Triparmaceae > Triparma > Triparma laevis. The sequence goes on from BLQM01000016.1 coordinate 55,717, forward strand.
TCCGCCTGTGTGGCCGGGAAGTACTCATCCGCCGACAAGAGCCAGTGCATCCTTTGTCCCACTGGCAAGTCTTCTGGCGCCACCGCTAGCTCTTGTACTGATTGCGCCGCCGGAACTTTCGCCGGCGCCACTGGTACAGAAGACAGCTGTGACAACTGCGAATCAGGAAAGTTCTCGTCCAGTGCCGGAAGCACCTACTGCAACGACTGCGCCAGTGGCAAACACGCGGCTTCTCCCGGTTCATCCGCTTGCGCGAGGTGCGTTGCTGGAAAGAAAAGCGTCGCTGATGGCGAAGGCCTCTACACGACGTGCGACCCCTGTCCTGGTGGAGAATTCTCTAAAGATGCAGCCTCCGCCTGCAGTGCTTGCGCTGCTGGAAAGAAAACGGAACTGAAGGATGGCCTCGCCACCGACTGTGCCGACTGCGAGGCTGGAAAGTACAGCTCTTCGTCGGGTTACAGCTCATGTTCCGACTGCAGTGTGGGAACCTTTTCCCTCGGTGGAGCTACTTCTTGTGCGGCTTGCGCCTCCGGAACATTCAGCAACGCTGTAGGCCGGAGTACTCCTTGTCCCAGTTGCGAGGCAGGGACTAGGAGCATATCTTCCTCGGGTTCAACGGAATGCGTAGACTGCTCTGAGGGAACCTTCTCCGACGGAGGGGTCTCCGCTTGCGAGAATTGTCCGGCGGGCAAAGCCAGCTCTACGACCAAGGCTACATCCTCCGATTGCTCCAACTGCGCAGCCGGAAAGAAGAGCGACTCCGGAAGTAGCACGTGCGAGGCCTGCGAGGCCGGAAAGTACACGGAAAATCTTGGCAGCAACCTCTGCAGCAGCTGTCCCAAGGGCACGTACAGCGTCTCTGCCAGTACGAGTTGTAGCGATTGTGACGCTGGAAAATACGCCGCTTCGCCTCGTAGTGAAGAGTGTACCGATTGCCCCGAAGGAAAGTACCAACCGGACCAAGGAAGCTTCTCTTGCGACGCCTGCACGTCAGGCAACGCCGGAGTGGGATCCTCGACCTGTGCTGGCTGTGAAGTTGGAGAGTATGTCGGTGGTTCGAACTCTTGTTTGAATTGCGCAGCAGGAAAATACCAGCCTAACGATAACAACTACGGCGTTGATACTTCCTGCTACAACTGCAACCCCGGCCAGTTTAGTTCTGAGGGCTCAGCCTCTTGCGAATCCTCGTGCAGCCCAGGAACGTACCAACATTCTTCTACCAAGACGTGCGAGCCTTGTCCCGCAGGAGAATTCACCTCATCCTCTGGCGAGACAGAATGCGAGACTTGCGCCGCTGGAAAGGTTAGCAGCGAAGGGTCGAACGAGTGTTCGTCATGCATTGGAGGGAAGTTCAGTTCTAGCGGTGCCGCCACCTGCACTGATTGTCCGGTAGGAAAGTGGTCGGCGTCGAATGAACCCTCGACATCTGAGCCGTGTGATAAATGCGCAGCTGGAACTTATGCCAACGTGGACATGCAACCGGTTGCTGCTTGCAAATCTTGCGACCCCGGCTATGCTGCCGCCAATCAAGGCTCCACCGACTGCGATATTTGCTCAGCCGGAACGTACTCTGGTAAAGCTGCCACTGAATGCTCCAGTTGCTTCGCCGGTTACTGGTCCAACGCCGGTCAAGAGACCTGCTCTCCTTGCTCGGCAGGGAAAAAGAGATCCACCGACGACAATTCTGGCTGCCTAGATTGCTATGCAGGCTCGTACTCTCCGTCGCCTGCTTCGACTTCATGCACATCTTGCGAGAATGGCAAGTACTCTAAAGACAAAGCGAGCACTGGTTGTGTGGCGTGCGATGCTGGAACGTATGCGAACACCGAAAAAACTATTTGTGTGAATTGCGACGCGGGATCCTACACCTCTCTGGGTATTGCCTGTGTCGACTGCTTGCCAGGCTTTTTCTCGGACGGCACCAAGGCTTGCGCCAGTTGCCCCGCCGGAAGGAAATCCTCGTCAACAAAGCAGGCGTCATGCGAAATTTGCGCCGCAGGAACTGTCAGCAGTTCGGGAGCGACCGCGTGCTCAGATTGCGAGACCGGGTCTTATGCTCCGAGCTCTGAAATGAGCAAGTGTATAGAATGCCTTTCTGGAACGTTCGCGTCTGATGTGAAGTCCCAGAGTTGCCAATCTTGTGCTTCTGGGTTTATATCTAGTTATAATGGTGCGGCCACCTGTACGCAGTGCCCTGCCGGAAAGAAGGCGAATTCTGAGTCTACTGGCTGCGACACCTGTCCGGCTGGATCTTTCTCTGCCGCCGGCTCAACGTCCTGCATGGAGTGCGATGCTGGAAAGTACTCCCCCAGCAGCTCGACCGGTAATGAAGAGTGCACCACGTGCCCCTCTGGAAAGTTTTCGTCTTCAGGAAGTGCCACTGCGTGCGGCATCTGTACCGCTGGAACTTACTCCTCCGTCACTGACGATGCTGGAGCTACCACTTGCGAAACATGCGTTGCTGGCAAGTTCCAGGATCAAGACGGCCAGAACTCCTGCTTAGACTGCCCTCTTGGAACGTCCCAGGTCTCGACCAGCCAGACTTCTTGCGTAACTTGTAAAGCCGGCAAATTTGCCGGTACTCAGGGAAAAACCACCTGCGATGCCTGCGGGGAAGGAACTGTTGCTCCTAGCACCGGATCTGTCTCTTGTACGGCTTGCCCCTCTGGAGAGTACCCGAACCCGGATTCCTCTACTCTGATGACGGAGTGCAAAAAGTGCTCCCCAGGCACAGTCGGAACCTCGTCAAGGACCTCCTGCGACGACTGCGTAGCGGGCAAATACGCGTCTGTCAGCGGTCTTTCGACGTGCAGCGACTGTCCTGCGGGCAAAAAAGCGGCTGGGACGAAGCAGACATCTTGCGCAGACTGTGGGCTAGGCGAGTTCCAGTCTAGCACTGGCGAGGATGCATGCGAGACCTGCACCGCTGGAAAGTACTCCCAGAACACGGGATCGTCCAGTTGCACTGTGTGCCCGGGTGGAAGCGAGGCCTTGAACTCTGGCTCCTCTGCCTGCAGTGGTTGTTCCGCGGGTAAGCGAGCCACCAAGACCTGCGACGACGGCGGCTCTTGCTCCAACTCAGGTTGTTTGGACTGCGCCGCTGGCAAATTTAGCTCTGCCGAGGCCTCCTCTTGCACCTCTTGCTCCTCTGGATTCTACAGCGCCACCCGCGCGGATAAATGCGAGACTTGCGTGGCAGGAAAGTTCGCTGAGAACTCCGGAACCGCAGACTCGTGTGATTCCTGTGCCGCAGGCAAGTTCTCGACCGCTGGATCCTCTTCTTGCATGCTTTGCGCTGCCGGAAAGAAGAGCACGACTGAGAAAAGCACGTGTGAGGCCTGTCCGGTTGGTAAGGCTTCCGATGAAGGGGTAGCTGTTTGCGAAAGCTGCGCTTCTGGCAAGTATAACCCCAACATTGGGTCTGCCAACTGCAACGATTGTAGTGCAGGTACAAAACCCACTGCTGGGTCCGACGATTGCACTGCTTGCTTAGCGGGAACGGCGAGCTCCTCTGGATCCGCCACTTGTGACTCCTGCGAGGCAGGAACGTTCAGCGAAGAAGCAGCGTCCAAGTGCACCACGTGCGCGCCTGGATCCTCCTCCACCTCTAGTGCGTCCTCCTGCTCCGCATGTGCGCCCGGTAAATACAGCTCCTCTAGCTCCGTGTGCACCGATTGCGATGCTGGAAAGTACTCCTCCATCTCCGGAAGCAACTCCTGTACTTCATGCTCTCCGGGTTACGTCACGAGCTCTGCTGGTCAGACCGAGTGCACAGCGTGTTCTGAAGGTACTATAGCGAGCAGCTCGGGGCTCGAAACCTGCTCCAATTGTGCCGCTGGTTCTTACAGTCCTTCCGGCGCCAGTGACTGCGTCCCGTGTGTTGCCGGAAAGAAATCTGACGCTGAAGCTACGGAATGCTCAGCCTGCCAGGTGGGAGAAAAGTCAGAAAAGGTCTCGGGATCTACCTCGTGCGAAATCTGCTCAGCAGGGTCCTTCTCTGACGGCAACACGGCGACTTGTAGTGACTGTAACCCCGGCAAGAAAAGTACTGGAGGAGGTGGCTTAGACTCTTGCGTTGACTGCACTGCCGGCAAGAGCAGCGAGAGTGGATCTGAGAACTGCTCGCCCTGCACCGCTGGCACCTTCAGCACCGTTGGCTCAAGCTCTTGCACTTCGTGCGCTCCTGGGACCTATTCTGGGAGCGACAGCAGCGACTTCTGCGAAGACTGCCTTGCCGGCACGGCTTCCAGCGTTGTGGGTGCCACCTCCTGTAACAACTGCGTGTTGGGGGATTACCAAGATTCCGTTGGACAGAGCTCATGCAAAAAATGCCGTATCGGCCACTACACGGATGAAGCTGGGCTGACCGAGTGTAAAGAGTGTCTTGGCGGGTCCTACGCTGGTGACAAGGGCTCCAGTGAGTGTGCCAGCTGCGTTGCCGGCAAGTTCTCGTCCATCGGTGAGAGCTCTTGCACGTCATGTGAGAGCGGAAAGTACCAAGACGGTGCTGGCGAAGCCAGCTGTAAGAGATGTGCCGCCGGAAGCTATAGCAACTTCGACGACGTGAGTGGAACTGCGGCCTGCACCCCTTGCTCTTCGGGCGCCTTCACCTCCTCGGAGGGTTCTGTCGGCTGCGGCGACTGCCCTGCTGGAACAAAAAGTTCTGCCAGTTCCGGCTCTAGCTCTTGTGACGATTGCGATGCGGGCAAGAAATCCTCGGAAAAGAGCGAGGCTTGCGCCAGCTGCGACGCTGGAAAGTACAGTAACTCGGGGAGCGAGTCGTGCACCGACTGCAGCAGCGGAACCTCCAGTTCCTCTGGCGCTGCTGCTTGCGAATCTTGCGCCCCTGGAGCGTACTCCGCTTTGAGTGGACAAACTTCTTGTACCAGTTGCGAGAACGGAAAGTACCAAGGCGCGGCCGGACAGAATAGCTGCAATGTCTGCTCTTCTGGAAAGACTAGCGGCGGATTAGACGGGCAGGAAGCCTGCACCTCGTGCATTGCCGGCAAGTACACCAGCGACGCGGATACCCTCACATGCACCGCCTGTGAGAAGGGAACTTTCTCCAATGTCGGTTCGTCCTCGTGCACCAATTGCCAGGCTGGAAAGTACGTTGGGTGGGAAGGCGCCTCCTCTTGCATCGACTGCAAGAGTGGAAAGTTTTCGGCTGCCAAGGCTGAGGATTGCACTCTGTGCGAGAGCGGTTACTTCAGCGCCTTCAATGCTTCCACCACCTGCTCTGGCTGCTCAGCCGGGTACTTCAGTTTCGAAAAGAGTGACGAGTGCAGCGAGTGCGAGAGCGGCAAGTTCAGCGCGGCCACCTCAAGTGACTGCGCCTCATGCGAGCCTGGCTTCTACAGTGTCGGACTTTCATCCTCCTGCGAACCTTGTGCCAAGGGTTACTTCCAGGATGAGGGAGAAAAGAGTACCTGCAAGGAATGCCCGATCGGAACGTTCGGGGCGAGTGCGGGGCAGAGCACCTGCACCCCCTGCCCTGTCGGCTGGTACCAGGATAGTTTGGCCCAGGGCCTCTGCAAGAAGTGCCCGATCGGTACCTTCAACGCCGACGAGGGCAGTGACAGTTGCACTGAGTGCGAGGCTGGAACTAGCAACCCCGTTAGTGAGGCTACGAAGTGCTCTGACTGTAACGCGGGAGAGTACTCAGCTGCCGGAGCCGCCACCTGCATCACCTGCGATGGCGGAAAGTTCAGTTCTTCTGCAAAGAGCGTCAGCTGCATAGAATGCGACCCGGGATGGCACGTTGTAGCTAGTGGGTCGTCTGCGTGCACCGAGTGCGACGCCGGAAAGTACAGTGGAAGCTCTGGCTCTACGAGCTGCGCAATTTGCAAGGGTGGAGAGTTTAGCGCCAAGGGAAGCGACGCTTGCGACATCTGTGCTGAGGGCAAGTCTAGCGCCCCAGAGAGCGCGACTTGCAACACCTGTAACGCTGGCAAGTACTCTCTAGCAGGGGCCTCTTCGTGTACCGAGTGCCGCCCTGGAGAGTTCTCTGCCAATTCTGAAAGTGCGAGCTGCACGGACTGTGTGGAGGGCAAATACAGTCCTGAAAGCGGAAGGAGCACGTGCACCGTATGCGAGACGGGCAAGTACCAAGACTCCACAAGTCAGGACACTTGCAAGGCATGTGTGAGCGGAAAGTATGCCAGCAATGTCGGAGCGTCATCATGCGATGCGTGCTCCGCAGGAACTTTTGCTGCCGTCAGCGGAAGCCTTGAGTGTGATGATTGTTCTTCTGGAAAGTATTCTGGCGAAGGCAGCAACTCGTGCCTGTCCTGCGCAGCGGGCGAGTACTCCCTCGCCGCTTCTCCCAGCTGTACCCAGTGTCCCCTCGGAACTAAAAGTGGCCCCAAATCGCCTTCTTGCACGAACTGCGAGGGAGGAACGTACGCTCCGTCTCTAGGAAGCACCGCTTGCTTTGACTGCGAGAGTGGCAAGCGAGCCGCCGCGAAGAGTTCTTCCTGTGAAACGTGTGCGGCCGGAACTTTCGCGTCCGCCAAGGCGACCGTGTGTAGCTCGTGTACGTCCGGAACCTACTCTCCTGAGGGATCGAGCGGCTGCCTTGATTGTCTGCCGGGCGAACACTCTTCCTCGGACGAGGCCAGCGAGTGTGCCAAATGCGAAGAAGGAAAGTACTCTGCTGACACCAAGTCTAGCGAGTGCCAGGGCTGCGAGCCCGGGCAGTACCAGGACAGCGTCGGCCAGGATGCGTGCAAGATCTGTGGAAAGGGAAAATATAGTTCCACGGCGGCCAGTGCGTCTTGCACTGACTGCGACGGTGGCTATTTCGCCGCCAACGTTAAGCAGAGTGCGTGCGACATTTGTGTCATTGGAAAGTACTCCACTGGCGCCTCATCCGTCTGTCAGGATTGCCCTCCCGGTTACAACAGTTTCTCCGAGGGCAGTACTAGTTGCGAATCGTGCCCTGCCGGCACTTACAACAGCGAAAGTTGCGACTCCGACGGCACTTGCGAAGTCACTGGCTGTGTAGCGTGCGACCCCGGCTTCTACAGCCCTGTTGAGGGTAGCAGTGAGTGTGTGGCGTGCCCCTCGGGTTATTTCTCCGAGGCTGAAGCCTCGAAGTGCACCGTCTGCGCTGGAGGAAAGTTTTCTTCCAATTCGGCCTCCTCTGAGTGCTCCCAGTGCACCGCGGGCAAGTACAGTCCCGAGCAGTCGACCAAGTGTTACAGCTGCAACGCCGGGTACTACGCTGAGGCCGGCCTTTCGGAGTGCAAAGAATGCGCCGCTGGAACGTATTCTGGAGAGCAGCAGAGCTCGTGCTCGGCTTGCGTGCCGGGTGAATACAATTCTGAAAGGGCGAGCACCAGGTGCTTCCCCTGTGAGTCAGGCACCGCTTCGGACGGCTTCTCTTCCACCAGTTGCACCACGTGCCTCGCTGGTGAAATGTCGAACAAGGTCTCGGCCGCCACGGAGTGCGTCCTGTGCGATGCCGGAAAGTACTCCGTAGAGAAGGCAAGTGCTTGCCTCAAGTGTGGCTTCGGCCGCTACTCCTCCGCCGCCGGGTCCTCGGCTTGCATCGATTGCGAGAAGGGCAAATTTGGCGCCAGCGACACTTCTTCTACTTGCGAAGATTGCGCTGCCGGCAAGATTGCTCCGGACAAGGCTGAGGACAAGTGCACCGATTGCCCCGCTGGGAAGGCCGCCGAGACCACTGGCCTGCATTTGTGCACCTCTTGTGCCGCTGGATACTTCAGCAGCGTTGACGGATCTGACAGCTGCTCAATCTGCGTCGCTGGAAAGGTTTCCTCGAGCAGCTCTACGAGTTGCACAACATGTCCCTCTGGCACTTACAGCTCGGTGGACGGCAGTGAATTCTGCGAGATAGCCGATGCCGGATTTTTCGCCTACGATGTGGATGGAGCCTCTACCCAAACGAGGTGCAGTCCTGGATATGTGACGACGAGCACCGAACAGAATGAGTGCGATGTGTGTGTCGCTGGAAAACACAGTAACTCGGCCAACACCAAGTGTGAAAGCTGCCCTGCGGGCACGCACAGCTCCACTGACGCTAGCGACGCCTGCTCAACCTGCCCCAAGGGACGCTATTCTACTGGCGGCTCTTCCTCTTGCATCGTTGCTTTGGCCGGAAAGTACGTTTCTGAGGAGGGAAGCTCTTCGGCGAAGACCTGTTCAGCCGGAACCTTCTCCCTGGACGAAGCTCGTGCGCGCACAGACTGCCCCGAGGGCAGATACTCCTCCGAAATGTCCTCCTCTTACTGCTCTTCCTGCGGCTTGGGCGAATTCTCTAGCAGTGGAAGTTCCTCCTGCACCACCTGTACCGCTGGAAAGTTCGCTGCGACGATCGAATCATCAACCTGCGTTTCCTGCGTTGCAGGAAATTACTCCACTGCTGGCGCCTCCGCATGCTCCATGTGCGAGGGAGGCAAATTCTCAGAGGAGGAATCGGCTGACTGCACAACGTGCCTGATAGGAAAGTTCTCGGCTGCTGGTGAGGATAAGGGACCCACTCTCTGCTCCACGTGCGCCGCTGGAAAAATTGCCGACAGGGATGGGCTGACTTACTGCAGTGACTGCCAACAAGGTTCTTACTCGCAAGTTGAGGCGAGCGACTGTATTACGTGCCCCATCGGCCGTTATGCCGGCTCCATCACTTCCACTGAGTGCGCGATTTGCAACGCCGGCTCCTTTTCCTTACAAGGGGCGGCCAAGTGCTCTGATTGCGCTGCTGGAAAGAACCAGCCTGACCCAGAACAAGGTGAATGCGACGAATGCCTCGCGGGAACTTTCTCTGATGCCAAGGCCGCCTCTTGCACGGACTGTCCCGGCGGCCAATACTCTGAAATCGACTCGGCCACCATTTGTTCCACTTGCCCTCTTGGAACGTTCTCCGTAGAAAAATCAACCTCCTGCACTGATTGCTCTAGTGGAACTTTCGCTTCTGCTGCGGGTATGTCGTCTTGCGAGGAGTGCGCTGTTGGTCGCTTCTCTGACACCGGAGCCTCCATGTGCGCGATCTGTGCCGCTGGTAAATTCACGGGAGCGACAGGAACTACCGTCTGCGAAAATTGTCCCATCGGCACCATGTCAGAGGAGGAAGCGACGGAATGTGAAGGCTGCGAACCTGGAACCTACGCGGACGTTGAACAGTCTACGCGCTGCGCCTTGTGCGTGGCCGGAAAGTACTCTCTCTCCAAGGCTTCTGAATGTGTGGCGTGTGGTTTCGGAAAGTTCGCCATGGAGGCGAAGTCCTCGGCCTGCGAAGACTGCGACGCTGGAAAATACTCTGCCGACGCCGAGGGTGCTTCGTCGTGCATTGCCTGTGGCGCTGGAAGGTATGCCTCTGGCGCTGGTAACGACGCCTGCTACATTTGTGCTGCCGGAAAGTACAGCCTTCTCGCCTCTGATGAGTGCTCCAATTGTGAGAGTGGCAAGTACTCGGCATCCTCGGAATCTTCCTCGTGCAGCATCTGTGAAAAGGGCTTCTTCTCTCTTTCAGGTTCGTCCGCGTGCACCGCTTGCAGCGCTGGCTACTACTCCCCTTCCGCTGGATCGAACGGCTGCATAGCGTGCGGCATCGGAAAGATCTCCAGTGCCCTCACTGCCTCGACCGAGTGCACCGACTGTGAGGCTGGCGAATACAACGGGGCAGAAGCGCAAAGTGTGTGCTTGAGTTGCGAAGTGGGTACCTACTCCGCGGTCAGTGCCACTTCGTGCATTGAGTGCGGACCGGGAACTTTCGCCGCGACGCTCAAGAGCGTGGCGTGTCTGAGCTGCGAAATCGGGAAGTTTGGTGAATCGTTCAAAGCGAGTAGCTGCACGTCCTGCGAGTCCGGAAAGTACACCGCCTCAACCGGTGCCAGTGTCTGCACTGATTGCGACGCTGGCACGTTCAGCCTCGGCAATGCCGCTTCATGCACGGATTGCTCCGAGGGCAAATACGCTGCCTCGCCTGGACAGAGCTCTTGTTCTGATTGTCCGAAAGCGAAGTTCTCCCCTGCTGCTGCTAGTATCTGCCAAGATTGTCAGGCTGGAAAGCACAACGCACAAGTTGGATCAGCGACGTGTGTGTCCTGTAACCCTGGCTACTTCAGCTTAGGGGCGCAGGTTAACTGCACTTCTTGTGAGAGCGGAAAGATGACTAGCGCGTTTGGCTCCGATTCTTGCTCCGAATGTGGCAGGGGTAAATTCAGCGGTGCAGCGTCTACCCTCTGCAATGACTGCGCAATTGGACTCCTCGCGCCCTCCTCCAACTCCGAAGTGTGTGACGCGTGCCCAGCTGGTAAATACAGCGGTACCACTGGAAGCTTTGAGTGCACTGAGTGCCCCGAGGGCAAGTTCGGAGAGGTTGAGCAAAGCGGAAGCTGCACTGTCTGCCCTTCCGGCTCCTTTTCTCTCTCAGGTGCCACTAAATGCGAAGCGTGCCCGGCTGGTCAGTTCAGCTCGGCCCAGTCGTCGACCTGCTCCGACTGCAATATTGGAAAGTACAGTGAAGAGGCCGCTGCGGTGTGCGTCAGCTGTGACGCCGGTTACTTCGCTGCGTCCGAGGGAACGGTAAACTGTGATGATTGTCCTTCTGGAAAGAGGAGCAGCAGCGGAGCTTCTGTTTGTGTGGATTGCCCAGACGGATTCTTCAGCCAAGAGGCCAGCGCTGAGTGCGACTCCTCCTGCATGCCGGGAACGTACCTGGATGAGGACGAGGAAGGAACCTACTTTTGTCAGAAGTGTGAAATGGGCAAGTTCACGTCTACTTTGGCTAGCGAGTCTTGTGAATTCTGCGATATTGGAAAGTACGCAGACGAGGAAGGTTTGTCTAACTGCAAGGAGTGTGAAAGTGGCCACTACAGCGCTAGTGAGGGTTCGGAAACGTGCACCATGTGCTGGGCAGGGACCTACTCGCTAGGCGGTGCGACTGAATGTACCGAGTGCTTCGCCGGTAAGTTTTCCGATGAAGGGGCAAGCGAATGCAGCGGAACTTGTTCCGCGGGAAAATACAGCAATGGCGCAGCAGCAGGTTGCCTCAGCTGTGATAACGGAAAGTACAGTGATGCCGGAGCCAGCAGTTGTTTGTTCTGTGGCCCTGGGACCTTCGCCTACACCGGTGACATCCCAAGTGGAGCGGCCGCGTGCTCGGCCTGCGCTCCTGGAACCTTCTCCTCTGCGGCCGGTGCAATTTATTGCCCCTCGTGTGACATTGGTCACTACAGCATTGAAGGAAGCAGTGAGTGCCTAGTCTGTCCCAAGGGCAAATACGCCGACGTGGAGGGGACTAGCGAGTGTTCTGATTGCCCAACTGGCACGTACAGCTATGAGGCGGCGGAAACTTGCACTTCGTGTGGTAAGGGCAAGTACCAGCACTTGGAGGGCCAAAGCAAGTGCGACCAGTGCGAGGGAGGAAAGTACGGAAATAAAATTCGTTTGAGCGCCTGCCAAGATTGCTCTGCTGGTCAATTCAGCTTTGCCGGAAAGCAGGTGTGCACAGATTGCAACCCGGGAACTTTCAGCTCCGAGGGCAGCGCCACCTGCGACTCGTGCAACTCCGGAATGTACGGCGGCGGGTTCGGATCAATCGTTTGCGATAGCTGCTCCGAGGGCAAGTACACGCCTGTTGGAGGAGCGCATAGCAGCTGCATTGACTGCGAGGCCGGTAAGTATAACGACGCCACGGAGGCGAATACTTGTGTCAAATGTCCTGAAGGAAAGTTCAGCACTGGTTCCGCGCATGAGTGCCATGATTGTGACGCTGGGTTCAGGTGCTGGGGAGGCGACGAAGTCGGCGCGACCAATGCCAAGGAGCACGATTGTGTCGACGAAAGCGAGGTCGAGCCGGAGAAGTACTTCTGCCCTGTTGGAACGGGGCAGACCCCCGACCCCGCAGATGCCACTGGTACCTACACTTTGCCGGAGGGAGATCAGTTCAGGTTCAACAAGGAGAGCCAGGAGGCCTGCCCTCCGTACTACGAATGTGCGGACGGAGTAAGGGCTCCTGTCATGGAGTGGGAGACGGAGGGATGCCAAATGTCTCTTGAACCTTATTACCTGGTCGAAGCCGCGGAGAACATTGCCTACCTCGCCCTTGGCGAGCCGCAGCTGGCCAAGAGCAACCACAACCCGCCCAAGACCGTTCTGTACAAACTGGAGCGCCCCGACGTTGACTTCACCTTTGAAGTTATGAAGGATGAATCGGAGGGCTCGGCCACCATCAAGGTCGGTGACGCGCCGCTTGACCACGAGATTAGGGAAACGTATCAGTTCGACTTGATTGCGTGGGTTGAGGCCGACGAGGGAGGCGGTGTCGAGGACTCCAGGCTTAATTGCACTGTTTTTGTGAACGTCATGGACACTAACGACCCCCCCCACCATCATTCTTGGCGACCCTCCCAAGAGAAATGTCACCGAGAGGAGCGACGAGAACACCAAGATTGGCGAGCCCATCGGGGTCACCGATCCCGATAAGCTGCAGGAGCACTTCTTCAAGATTGAGAGTTGTCACCCCGCCGCGGGCTGTGAGCTCTTCACCATTGGAGGCTGCTCCGGGCAACTCTACGTGGCCTCCACTGCTATCAACTACAACGAGCAACAGCAATATAACTTGACCATCAGCGTCGTAGACGACGGGCATCCCGACGCAATGAGCGACGCGGGCAACATCACCATCAACGTGCTAAACGCCAACGATCCGCCGTACTTTTATGACGTCGAGACCAGCAGCGTCAAGTACATTGACGAGAACAGCCCCGCTGACACTCTGCTCACCGGCCTAAACGGCAGCTTCGTGCTTGCTGACGATGACGACATCTTGCACTTCAACGATGTTTTGACCTACAGCATAAGTAGAAACGACGCCAGCGCTTTCCAGATCGATGCCTTCACCGGCAGCATTAGCGTGGGCCCCAAGGCGCGGTTGGACTTTGAGACAAGGCAAGAGTACAGCATTAGCGTCATGGTCACAGACTTGGAGGGGCTCTTTGACGTGATAGATATGAGAATCCATGTGCTCAACGTCAACGAGGTGCCGTCTGTGCGCTACGACTACTTGAGCTTGCCCGAGAACAGCGAAGTGGGAACTTCATTGAGCGTTCTTCCCAAGGTCTCTGACCCTGATGTCGGCAGCACTGGCTACCAGTATGCCGTTGTCGGCGGAGGAGAGAACTATCAGATGTTTACTGTCAATAGCGGGACCGGACAGTTCTCTGTTGCGATGGATGGCTTGAACTTTGAGGCCCAGTCAGAGTTCACAGTCATTGTCGAGGTCACCGACCCGGGAATCGATAAGGAACTCGGCTCCTCTTCCCGCGACGAGTTCAAGTGCGAGCCACTTTCTGCCACGACTTCGGTCGTCATTAAGCTCACAGATGTAAACGAAGCGCCCTCCCTAGTGATGGAATCGACTTCCTTCACCGCTTCTGAGGACGCCGAGCCTAACACTGTCATCGGAACCATCGGCGTCGCCGACGAGGACATCGGACAGACACATGAATTTAGCATTGAGGGTGGAGGAGGCAACTTCGGTATCTCTATTAAAGATGATGTCGCCTCCATTTATATTGCTAGCACTGACCTTGATTTTGAAATTCGTGGGTCAACGCCCTATACCATCACTGTAACTGTCTCTGACGGCGAGCTTGAGAACGAGAACGACGGGACCATCACGATTACCGTAAGCGACGCTAACGATAGTCCTAAGGTCTTGCCTGAGTACGTCTTGCACATTCCCGAGAATTTCGTCGGGGACACCTACCCTGCGTTTGTGAAGGCGACGGATGAAGATGTTAACAGCCAGGTCAGCTCAGACTGGGGAAGGCTATCGTTTACCCTGGTGGATATGTACAACGATGAGAAACCAGAGGAATACTTCACCATTACCCCTGCCAATGGAGTTGTCTCTGCTCAGAACGTCACCCACGCTCGTATTGAGAACAAGGTGACTTTTGACTTTGAGACCAATAATGTTTACCAGACTAGAATGATTGTGACCGACGCCGGAACAGGTAGTCATAAGAGTCTTCCTTCTAGTGCCGTTGTTGTCGTGTACGTCGATGATGTGAATGAGGCGCCTTACTTCCTGCCCAATGAAGAGCTTGAATACGGCAGGGAGTTTTATGTCGCTGAAGACGCCGCTTTGGGTACGACTGTGGGTCTTGCCGAGGCTCTAGACCCAGACACGGACGGTGATTGGAGTGCCATTACCTACTCCATCACTGGCGGTAATGTGCGCTTCGACGGCGACGACCCAACCTTCGCTATTGACCCGGCATCGGGCGCGATCACTGTGGATTACCTGAAAGAGGGCGGAACGAATCTTGAGTACCCCTACACGTACGAACTCGACGTCACTGTCGAGGACGGTGGCAGTCTTAGGGCCACCACCCAGCTAACCATCGAGGTGACCAACACTAACGACACGCCGCTCCTTCCCAACATGAAGGCAGAGATAGCTGAGGATGCGGCTCAAGGCGATGTGGTGCTTACCATTAACTGTGACGAAACCTGTGACAGAGATGGAAGCAACACCATAACCGTGGCTGTCGCTGCTTGCACCTTGAACGGCACCACTACTACGTGCACTGAAGATAGAATTGGCATTTTCGGAGTTGAGCGTGTCGACAGTCGTACTAGCAACATTGTTATTGCCGACCCCAAGGCCCTCGACTTTGAGGATGACGCATTTGAAAGCAACCCGTGGGGAAGTCAACCAGTTTACGACATTGTATTTACTCTTAAGGACAATGGAGTACCGTTGCCTATGCAGAGCATCTTTCACGTCAAAGTTTCTGTGCGTGACGTGGATGAGGCTCCTACAATCCGAATTGGAATGTTCTTCATTGCTGAGAATCGCGATGTTGATTCAGTTGTTGGGAACGTAGTGGACCTCGCCAGTGATCCTGATTTTGGTGACACATTAACGTTCAGCATTTCCGACTCGTCAGATTTGAAGGACGACTTTGATGTCACAGACGAAGGCGACATCATGACGAAGAAAGTGTTTGACTATGAGACAAGATCTTCCTACAACATCAAGGTGACCGTCACGGACTCCACTGGCCTCACAGACGAAAGCGACATGATTATCAGGGTGTTGGATGTGAACGAGGCCCCTCAAATCCAGACCGACAGCTTCGAGGTCCCGGAGACTCTTGCTGCGGGGTCCAGTATCGGCCGCCTTGCAGCGACCGATGTGGATGACAGCTTCAGCAACTTAGTCTTTGGCATCCTTCCCGACGCCACTTCGAACAGCGACTACTTCGCCATTTCCGGGGACAGGATTTTGTTGGCCAAGCCGATCGACTACGAGGATATCAATTCGTTTTTGTTGAAAGTTTACGTGAGAGATAGCGATGGTCTGAATGACACTGCGATCGTACCCATCGAAGTCATAGACGTGAATGATCTTGATGTCACCGACATAAGCCTTGCGGACGGCAGCACCCTGCTTGACACCGAGGGAGGCGAGACAATCATCATAACCGGAAAGAACTTCGGTAACAAGCACTCTCCCGGGGATGTCCAAGTCTCCGCTACCTTTACAAATGCACTCGATACTATTCAGTATTCTGCCAGTGATTGCTATGTCAACATTGGAAACACCGAGATCAGGTGTACAACTCCGCCAGGAATTGGAACTGGCCACGTCTGGACGATTGAGGTTTCATCGGATTCTGGCGCCAAGTGGACGAAACAGGCGCCAATGTGGACGGACTACCACGCTCCAACTTTGTTGGGCGTCAACGATGCCTCCGCCCTTCCAACCCGCGGAGGGGACACCGTCACTCTTATCGGCGCCAACTTGTCTCCCATCGTTTGCGACCTCGCTTCCTCTTGCACAGATCATGAACTGCAGGTGTCTGACTCCGCAATTGTGACGTATGGTCGATCTCTAGCACAGATCACCGAGTTCGAATGCGTGAACCCCAGAGCAGTGGTCAATCCGGACAAGGCGTCGGACAACATGATGCACCTTGCGTGTGACACTGCTCAAGGAGTTGGCGCCGGCCTCTGGTGGCAAGTCACGATTGGCATGAAGGTGTCTGACACCCAGAGCGACACCTGGAGCCAAGAAAGCAATAGCTTTGAGGGTCCGTTCACCGCCTATGCACCGCCTGCCATCGCGTTTGTTGAAAGTGAGACCTTGGCGACCGTCGGCGATGAATTGATACATGTCATGGGAATCAACTTCGGTAGCAAGGACTACCCTGTCGAGATGTCTTACGGCAAATACAATTCGGTTGGCTGCTACGTCGATACTAAGGACGAGGAGAAAGACCTGATTACGTGTAGTAGCGTTGAGGGTATAGGCTTGGGCCATCAGGTCAAGGTCGTAGTCGGCGAGCAAGAGTCGGCCTTAAGCGGAAGTGGTGAGGTCGTGAATTATTTGCCTCCCAACGTTGTGGTTCAGAAAGCGGTTTCCGACTCTTCAGAGGAAGAGACCGGAGCCTATGACGACCAGTCCGCCGTCACTGGCCCGGGCGTCTTGGGAGCCAGCACCAGGGGAGGCCAAAAGCTTCTGATTGTTGGAAAGAACTTTGGCCCCGCCTCGGGTGAGGTGACCCCCTACGCTTGGTACGGCGACCATGCTTCCGAGTACGTGGCCGCCGACTGTTTCGTCGAGGTCGCTCACACCCAGATCTCGTGCCTTACGGTAGAAGGAACTGGATTTGGACACCCTCTTAAGCTCGAGGTTGGTGAGCAGCCAAGTAACGTCTACCTGGCGAATATCAGCTACGCCGCTCCTACTTTGACCAGCTACGAGACCCAGTGGGACGCCTCGGATCTTGACAAGGACGGTGCAGTGACTGGCGGTGGCGAGTGGGTCCTCCTTCACGGGCAGGACTTTGGCACAGTCGCCTCGAACGCAATTGACAGCGTCTCTTATGGAGACGACGGAAAGGAGTTCGTCGCTTGCCAAACTTCGCCTGTCGAGGCGGACTTCGACCCCTACTGCCACTGCCGGGTCATTGAAGATCACTCGACCATCAACTGCACGACTGTTGCGGGTGCTGGCGCCGGCCACAGGTGGATCCTCTCCGTCGACGGGCAGGATAGTACTGCCCCCACTACCAAGTACGGTATGCCCTTCATCACCGACCTTTCCGGCCTGGGAGCCTCGCAGGCCGACATGGCTGGAGGCGAGGTCGTGACCATTTCGGGTTACAACTTCGGCCCGACGCAGGGCTTCCTGGACAAGGTTGCCTACGGGCCCGGGGGTGGAGACGAATTCCCGGGCGTCAACTGCGAACTTACCGTTCCTCACTTTGAGATTGAGTGCCATACCAGCCCCGGAATCGGCTCTGACTTGGTCTGGAAGGTGACGGTGGATTTGCAGGAGAGTCTTCCTAGCGAGATGACGACTTCGTACAAGACTCCTGTCATCACTAGCATAGACCCTGACATGTACAACACCAAGGGCGGCGTTAATATGATCATCAACGGCACGTCGTTTGGTTTGACGGTGCCCGACACTTACTTGCAGGTGCTGATGGACGGGGAGGCCGTTCCGTTGGACGGGAACGAAAATGGATTCAAGAGAGTCAGCTGGGAACAGTCCTCTGGCTTCGCCTATTCTTCCAACGGTGGGGACGTTTCTCATTTGAAGTTCGTGCTGCCGCAAATGCCGAACCAGAACCAGGAGAAATTGGTGAGCGTGAGGCTCGGCCACTCTTCCATCAGCGGAATTGGAAGTACTTCCAACTCGCTAGGCTTCACGTATCAGAGCCCCGTCATTGCCGAGCTGAGGAACGTGGCCGGTCCCACTTTGGGTCTTCTCGAGACTACCGACTTGATGATTCTCGGCGATAACTTCGGCAAGAGCGGCACTGTGATCATCAACGGGGCGCTTCAGTCTGTGAAAAGATGGGACCACGACACCATCGCCCTCAACTACCAGGGCCTTCGTGGCAACGTAACCGTGAAGGTCGGAGAAATTGAGAGCGGCTGCCTCGGTGCCGGAGGTGACGTTAAGCTCGCGACTCCCTGCGAGTTCACGGACTACTCTCCTCGCTTGATTACTTACTACACCGACTACATGCCGAGTGCGTCAGGGTATCAGACGGACGGTCTCAAGGACGACGGGTCTCCAGAAATTTTGAGCTTGATTGGCAAGCACATTGGCACCTGCGAAGAATGCCTCAAGGTGTACGTCGGTGACTTTGTGTGCCCTATCGTGGACGGTAGCTTGGGGGTCACTGACAAGGTTGACATGGGCAACACGCTCAGCTCCGTGAGCTGCGAGGTGCCTCCTGGAGCCGGAAGGAAGAACTTGGTCAAACTTTCGAGGAGCAACAAGTTCAACTACGTGCCGCTGAATGGCACACAGGTCCTGCTCAATTACAGGGCGCCTTCGATCACCAGTGTGACGCCCAATCGCGTCACAACCGTCGGAGAGGTCGTGACAATCGTCGGAGATAACTTTGCCGGCATCGAAAGCTTCGTGGACGTCACCTTCGGCGAAGTCAGTTTGAAGATCGTCCCCGGCAGCGTCACCCACAACCAGATGGAGGTGGAGATTGCGGCCGGAGAGGGGCCCCAGGACCCGCTTGTTGTCGATATCAAGGGTCAGGCCGTGAGCTATGCCGACCTTGCTTACAAGCTTCCCACCATTTCCGACATCACCGGCGACTACCCCCTGCCCACTGTTGGAGGTGTCATCACGCTGGTGGGAAGCGACTTTGGAAGGCCCGGCAAGAGCACCGCGGCGGTGGAAGTCACCACGAGCTCGGGCTTCACCGTGGATCTGACTTTGGTGGAGGAGGACCCAGTCGGACACAGCTTCCAAGTGTACTCGGTGGGAGAGGGCCAGGGCGCCGGAAAGATCAAGCTTGACGTCGCTGGCAATTTGGCCGACGTCGACTTCAAGTTCAGGAACCCTGACCTCTCTCTGATCTCGCCCTCTTCCATGAGGACGGCGGGCAACGGGAACATGACGTTGATGGGATCGGACTTTGGAGTCGGCGTTGACTTCCAGCTCAAGTTCGTCGGTCAGGGAGGCGGAAGCCACAACAACTACGTCCTTGACAGCAGCAGTCCCGGCGGTCTTATCTCGATAAACCACACCCACGTACTGTTCAAGTCCCCGGAGGGCCAGAGCGATGAGCCCATGGATGTCGTCTTGGTCGTTAGCGGGCAGGAGAGCATTGGAGGGGAGGTATTCGTGGAGTACCTTCCCCCCTCAATCTCCATGCTCGCCATAGCCGAGGATGCCTTGGACTCCCCGCCGCTGTACATTGACTTGAACAATGATTGTGATCGCTACAGCGCCGACGGCTGCGGGTTACGAACGTCTGGCGGCTACGAGGTGGCCATCGTTGGCGACAAATTTGGGCTGGAGGGCCAGAAGGTTTACTTCAACGACAAGAAGGTCGACCCTGATAACGTTCAGTTTTACGGCCACGGGCTCGCTGTGTTCCAGGTGCCCAAGGGCGTCGGCACTGAAACCGAGGTCACCGTTACGGTTGGAAGCAGAGGAGCGAACTCAGCGCTCTTCAGCTACGACCCGCCCTACGTCGAATTCGTGTCTCCCAACACTCCCAACGCCATGGGAGACACGATCGAGATCAATGGGCACAACTTTGCTGAGACGATTGAGGACGCCGGAGAGGTTCTGGTGCTGATCGGCGGAACTCCTTGCGAGCCGGTGAAGGTTGGAGGGGTGTCTGCTAGTATCTGGCAGACCAACCAGCAGAACGAGCCTTACCTCTGGTGCGAGACGGGCAAGATGGTCGTCGGGCCGAAGGAGATCGTGGTGAACATTGCTGGTCAGAACAGGACCTTCACCGAGGAGGAAGACAGGATTACGACCCAGTGCCAGTACGGTTTCTACGGGCAGGAGGAGTGGCGTGCGTGGACTGACATCGACGGCCACTGCAAGATTGAGTGCTCTGAGAAGAGCATCAATTGCAGGGACAGCTGGGACCCCATCACCGGTGAGCACACGCAGGAGGACTGCGAGAAGGTTCACTACTGCGTTGAGCATCTCAGCTTCTTTGGTGGCCTTGAGACGAACTGCACCGCCCTGACGCCCAAGGATGAGTTCTGCGTGGAGTGCCCTCCGGGCAGCATCTGCGAGGAACCCAATAGAGTATACCCGATCGAGCCCGAGAGTCTGGCGGGGTACTACAGGGAAAGCTACGAGAGCAGCATTACGCGCTGCCACGCCGACAGGCTTCACAGGGCCGAGTGCTACGACTTCGCGCCTTGCGAGCCCGCGGAGGCGTGTCTCGGCACGAACGTCTGTCAGGACGGCTACACCAGGAACAAGTGCGCCCAGTGCTGCGACGTTTTCAACCAGCACCAACGTGACCCCGTCACGAACGAGCTTGTTTTGAACGGATTCGGCCAGCCCATCTTGAACGAGGAGTGCATTAACGAGGACGGATCTCCTTTGAAGTTCTACAGGTTGAATGGTTTGTGCGAGGCGTGTCCGAGCAATCCTTGGTTGCTCATTGCGCTGTTCTTGGGCGCCTTCGTGTTCTTCGGCATGATTGCTTGGACCCTGCGACGCAAGAAGGTGGAGCTCACGATTTTGAGCATCGGTATTGACTACTTCCAGGTGCTCTCCATCTTCGCCAGCACCCGAGTGGACTGGCCGGCGGACATCGAGAGGCTCTACAACTATTTGTCGGCCTTCAACTTCAACCTGAACATTACAGCTCCCGAGTGTAGTTTCACCCTCCGGTACCGCGACAAGTGGCTCGCGTTCATGTGCATCCCCATCTTGATCGGCTCTGTGTTGAGCATCGCCTTCGTGGTCAAGTACTTGCACAAGCGATGCATCAGAAGGATTCGCGGCAGCAGGCTGACCTCGCACGGAAACAAGATGGTGGGCACCACCATAATCATCTTCTACTTGATGTACCTGTTCATGGCCGAGACCAGTTTGGAGATGCTGAACTGCATTGAGATCATCAGCGAGGATGGGATCTCAGACGGAAAGCAATACCTGTCGGCCGCGCCCGACGTGGTTTGCTACGCGAAGGGAAGCATGCAGACGCAAATGCTCCCGTTCGCTTTGGGCTTTTTCAGCCTTTACGGCGTCGGCTTCCCAGTCATGATGGCGCTCATCTTGTTCAATCAGACCAACGCCAAGCTGATGAAGGAGGACCAAGTCCTGAGGGCCAAGGGAACGGGTTACACGAGGCAAACCAACCCGAACTCGTACGAGACGAGGGTCAAGTACAGCAAACTATACTACAGGTTCAAGCCCGACCAGCACTACTGGTTGCTCGTCATTGTCGGAAGGAAGTTCATGATCGCGATTTCTGCACTCTTGTTCAGGACCAACGCCACCTTCCAGCTCTGTATGATTCTGCTCGTAATGTTCGGCGGCTACGCCTTGCAAGTGAAGCACCAGCCGTACATGAGCATGAGCGAGAGGGACTGGGTCGTTGCGCAGGCCGAGGCCAGGGCGTTATTGGACGGAACTGCCAACCAGCACGAGGCGGATGCTTACGTGAGCGCCAAGGCGGAGAGGAGGCAGAAGAAGATCATGAAACTGGGGTCGGCCAGCGGAACTGAGATCGCGGCCGCCCACGCCAAGGAGAACGCTGCGCAGTTCATATGGAACTACAACGCCGTCGAGGCGGTACTGTTAGGCTGCGCGGTTCTCGTAAATTTGTTCGGAATCATGTTTGAGTCCGACTATCTGCAGAGAAATAGCTACCAACTCGAGAGTTTGACCTACACGACAATGGTGGTCATCGGGGGCTCCCTGGTGTACTACTTCATCGTGGTTTGGTGCGAATTGGTGGTGGCTGTGTGGCCCCACCTCGACATCTTCGGGATGTCGAACAAGGAAGAAGGAGAATCGTTCGACGATAAACCCGACAAGAAGGCTAAGCGCGATGTTATCGGAAACATTGAAGACGATGTCAACAAGGGCGCTAGGAGCAGGGAGAGCGTCTTCATCATGAACAGCAATCCCATGCTGGGAGTGATGGACGGGGGCGGAGAAGACCCGGAGAGGTTCGACAGACTTGTGAAGGAAACGTTCGAGCTCAGGCAGACTCTGGAGAGTGTCATGAAAGAGAACAGGGAGCTCAAGCGAGGAAATCACGTCAAGGCCGTGAGGAGCAGCGTGGCCTTCGGGATGGCTCCCAAGAAAGGGAAGAACCGGTTCGGCAAGGCGAGTGCAAGCCTCTTCGGGGCTCTGAAGTCGTTCACGGAGGACGATGAGGGGGCGGACGACCACCACGACGCGCCCCTCCCGCCCGCCGGGAAGAAGGGGATGCCAAGGCCGTCCACTATCCCCCCTCCCATCAAAAAGGACCAAGCCCCCAAAGGCTACAAGTTCAAACAGCCTTCCATGTTCCTAGCAAACACCTCGAGACAAGAGAGCCTGCTGGGCGACGAAGACTTTGACATGTCCAAGGCGTCCAAGGCGTCCAAGGACGCCATCAGAAACCCTCTCTCGGGAGGGGGGACGTCTCCCACAGCCTACATCCAGAAGAGGCCTACCACGGCCAGGCCTCCTCCAGGCAGCCTGGAGTCCAACACCGACGGACCCCTGACACTTGACTTTAGGGGGCGGATGAAAGGAGGCAAAAATGGAGGCAAAAATAGGGCGGCCAGCAGGGAGGATGGACTGTAAGAAGAAAAAATGTGGGGAGGG
>BLQM01000016.1:78487-93258 GCA_012489335.1 Triparma laevis f. inornata
GGGAGGATGGACTGTAAGAAGAAAAAATGGTGGGGGAGGGGGGGTAGGGAGGAGGGGGGAGAGGGAGGGGGGGGAGGGGGAGAGGAAGAGAGAGATTATTGACATTCTCGATCACGCACTATCTACAGAGAACAGATTTTGACCAACGATTGGAGACAAGTTTGCCCTTTGTTGCACTGACACTGTCTTGCTCCTTTCTACCGTTACGTCTCGATTCAAATAATTTTGCGATGAAGAAAACATCTATATTTGGAATATCAAAAAAATCCTTTCTTTGCTTTGCTTATAAGCCTTTTCTGGTTTGCGCACGAATAATCGTTTTAGTTTTCGTTTTCACTTTCACTTTTGGAGCGGTTGGCACGGGGCGGATGGCACGGGAAGTTCAAAAAAACTATTTTAAACGCTTTTTTGTTAGAAATTAAAGCCATTTCGGTTCCTTTCGTGCTTTATTCCAACCCCTACTTAAATTTTAAAGTGAACTACGTACGTTAAATGAGGGTTTGTTTACAGGAAAAAGACCTTGGATTAGATTTTTGGAGGGTATAGAGTTTAAATCGATTTCTAGTCACATAGAAGTTTTAAAGTAACACTTTTACGTTATTATATAATTCTTAACATAATTACACAAGCTCCGTTAAGGGGGTGGGGTGAGGGCGCGATGTGTGAGGAGGAATCGTTTTTGAGACTGGCAGTTCTACTTTCCCGCGATTGAGATTTTGGTTTGTGTGTCGTGCTTTTTATGGCGTAGGAGGGAGGGGGGAGGTAGTGCCAGTGTGTTGTTTGAGGGGAATTGCCGCTTGTTGTATGACTTGGTGTTTGATCGTTGACGTTTTGAATGTGGGGTATGCAGGCTCGCGCCTAACATTGCACTTCGGACCTCTTTGAATCAACTCAATCCCTCTGGCAATTTTGTGCATGATATATACTTTGCGGTGTGTTTTTTGATATGCTGGGTGTAGTCTATTGTTTGTTCCCTTAATTATACGTCTCGCGCGAACGTACTCTATAAACTCTCGTTGTGACGTTTTAAAAAAATTACAAGGTTTCCTCCTCGATCGCTCAACTAAGCCATTTCACTAACACTCTCCTACCCCATCCCCTCCCACACCAAAACCACCAGCAACCTCGCCGTCGATACCACCACCACCACGGACAGCGACCTTCCGAAGACATTTAGTAGAGTATCAATAACGTTTACGAGTAGAGTGCGAGAGACTTTACAAGTACAACAACAACAACTCGCTGTCTACTTGTCTAGACCGCGAGTTTCGAACGATACAAGTAGAGTACCTTAGGCTCTATAGAGTATCAACTCACTGTCAAATAGACAGTGTCCTGCTGAAGAAATGTAGAAGAGTGCCTCGGAACTTTACAAAGTATTCAGCAACTTTTACGAGTTGAGTGTGAGAGACTTTATGAGTATAAAACAACAACTCGCACGTCGACTTGAAAGCGAGTTTCGAAGGATACAAGTAGAAACCTTAGACTCTATGGAGTATCAACTCGCTGTCAACTAGACCTTGAGTTTCGAACGATACGAGTAGAGTGCCTGAGTGACTTTACAGAGTATCCCCTTGAACAGTCCAGCGATGTTGCTGCTCAAAGCCATCATCGAGCGCATGGTGAAGCTTTCGGTGAGGCCTCAATAACAACTTATTCGTTTTACACCCAATTTCTGACACCGCTTATGCGCGCAGGGCGTCCAGGAAGCTCCCCAGCTCACTCCGGTTGCGCTTACGCAACACCTCCGCGATGGAGCTGAAGATACCCGCAGGATCAGCTCATGCAGCTCCCGCAGCTCCTACTTCTTCCACCTCCATCGAGTCTCTTATGAGCCCTTATGGGCCCCATTGAGCTCCTCCTCCGCCCCCTCCGCCTCCGATTCCACCCAAGACTCGCTCGAAAATCAAACTTGTCACCACCACCTTTCTTCTTCTTGTTTTCGCCGTCGTCTGCAACTTCTCCATCGCAATGAGTGACGTTCTATTAGGTGCATTTCTTGGCAGCGGCCGCGACGGTAGCCAGTCTGGAGATTATGCTGTTCTCCGTGTGTTTGTGGTGAGGCGGTGTAGTTGAAAAGGTAAGAAGGGTTAGGGGTGTGCGGGGTGGAAATTTAAGAGTGTCGGTTTGAGCAGCGAAAACTAACCATGTAATCCTCCAAATACACTCCAACAGGCACTTTCCGGCGGGGAACTAGGCCTCCTGGGTCCAAATTGTGGGCGGAGTGCTGAATACCACCGATCTGAGAGAAGGGAGAGTGGCCCGGGCGTCATCCCTCAACGCCTCCATACCCTACCCCTCGTCTCTCGGCTCTTCCTGTTGGTCGTCGCGACCTTGCTCGTGGTGACGAGGGCTGGCGGCTATTCCTCTGCAACTTCCATCTTCATTGATGCAAGCGACACTATCAATCTTCGCGAGGTTGAGGCAAGAAATGTGGACGGAAATAGAATCGCTCCTACTTCTGCGGAATTATCAATCGACTACAGTTCGGACAGCTTTCCCGCGTCAAATTGTATTGACCAGATCACAAATACTAACAATAACATGTGTCACTCCCGCAACAGTGCCAGCGGTGGGGACAGTGACCCTTGGTTAAGAATTGACTACCCAGCGGGAGCTTTAGAGAACCTTGCACAGGTCATTATCTGGAACCGGCTGGTGATTGGGCCTATAGAATCAATGGAGCCACCGTGACTGTAGCTCAAGGTACTCCAACCTCCTCAGCCAGCGCAAAGAGTAGCGCCAATGAGCTTTGGACCTCTTCAGCCCTTTCCGGATATCAAGACGTCTTCACAATTTCTGTACCATCGTCTCACGACTGTGTCGCTAGTACGTCTCCCTCCGACGACGGCTCAAGTGGGGCCTTCTATTGCGTCAATGGCGGGTCTGCAGGTGGACTTCCTGGCTCTTGTACCTGTACCTGCCCTGCGGGCTTTGGCGGAGCCGATTGCATTACCTTCTGCCCTGCCGGCTATACTGGTAGCGCTAGCGGTAGCTGCGATGTTGCTCTTTCATGTTCTGCCAGCACGACTCCGTCCGACGACGGCTCAGATGCCAGCAACGCCAACTTCTATTGCGTCAACGGCGGGTCTGTAGGTGGCGTTGCTGGGTCTTGTGCCTGTATCTCCTGCCCCACGGGCTTCGTCGGTCCTAACTGTGAAACACCTACCACTATCGCCCTGAGCGGGGAGAGCCAAGGAACATGCTATATCTCTGATGAGGGCAACTGCTTCGGCGCAGGTTCGCCGGATGGGTTGTACGACGGTGGCGAGCGCTGTACCTTCACCTTCAGTGACGCAGCTGGCTTTGCCGTAGGCAGGTTTGACATTGCTTATCAAGCTACTTGCGACTATGGCGATCTCACGGTTGACTCTACCGAGTACTGCGGCACCTCAGGTCCGAGCGATAGTTCATTCACTGCTGGTCAACAAGTTACCTGGACCACAAGCAGCGACTATCATGGTTCTAGCTTCGAGATTTGCATAGGCGACCCATGCGTTGCTAGCACGTCTCCCTCCGACGACGGCTCAACTTGGGCCTTCTATTGTATCAACGGCGGGTCTGTAGGTGGATACACTGGGTCTTGCGCCTGCACCTCCTGCAACATGGGCACTTATGGTCCGAACTGTGCTTCCTGCCCCACGGGGTATTTCTGTACTCCTCCTGACGATTGTTCAAATAGGGACATCGACAACCACTCAGACCTGTTTAACGCAATCAGTAGTTATGCTGGAAGCTCAGGCCAAGGTGATAATATAATAAACTCTGGATTAGTCATCAGAGTGCGAAGTGGTATTTATCAAGGCGAACCCTTTGCGGAACCCACGATAGTATATTTCCTCAGCAATATATACCTATCCCTCGTCTGTGCCGGCTTACCGCATTATTGCGAATTGAATGGAGAAAATAATGGTCGAAGGATATTCTTCACAAGTTCACATACACGCTACGAATTTCTACTCCAATACTGCTAGCGTGAAAGGTGATGATGTTTTCATATTCGATGGCATGGTCACAGTTCAAGAGACTTGCCCTCCTATCGATTGGACAGGAAATCCGAGTCCGAGCTCTAATTTGGATATCTACAACTACCTAGGTACTTTGGGTTCTGACACGACAAACAGTTATACCGGAGGGTAAGTCGGCTTTCAAAAAGACTGCAGAATCAGAGCAAACTGCAACAGTATATAGAACCTTCCGCCGCAGTTGAATTCTTACCCACTCCACTAACGCCAAAACCCCAACCCCCGCCTTCCTCCTCAGAACGTGCCAATTCTGCTCACCAGGACAAACCGTCCCCCTAGCCGCCCCATCCTTTTCCTCATCAACTTGCCAGATTTGCGAAGCAGGAAAATTCAGCCAGGGCAAAGGATGGCACGACTGCTTTGAATGCGCCTTAGGAAAATTCGCCGCAGCTGGAGCGGCGAAGTACACTAACAAACACAAGCACAGTAAGCACCTCGCACATATATCTATACTAACACCATCACCATCACCCCAACAAAACCCCCCTCCTCTTTGAAGCTCGACGGCCGATTTTTCCTCCTGCGAGGACTGCGAGGTTGGAAAGTTTGGCGACGGCGGTCCATGCGCTGATTGCCCCCAAGGCACTTACTCTACCTCCTCCTCTACCTCGTGTACTACGTGTGAGATTGGAAAGTACGCCGGAGTTGGACAGAGACAGGTTAGTACACACACTCAATAATAACCACGTCCTTTCGTTTTCACTAACATAAATACCTGCTCTCCAAACCAACTAATTAGGGGTCGTGCCTACTCTGTGGCCAAGGAAAATACCTCGACTTCACTGGAGCCGTTGCTGAGACGCAGTGCAAGGTCTGCGCTCTTGGAAAGTACAACGACAATCCTGGCCTAGGCACCGACTGCTACGACTGCCAATGAGGAAAGAACGCCCCGGCCACGGGCTACGCCGAATGTAAGGAGTGCGTCACCGGAACCTACGCTTCAAACGAGGGCTCATCCGAATGTACTCAGTGCGAAGAGGGCAAGCACTCGGAGGTCCTAGCATCAGTTGAGCTCCTTCCCCACATAACTCTTAGCACACAATCTTATTCTAACTCCGCTCATCATTGCAGAGACCTGCAGCTACTGCGCCGCCGGCACCTTCACCGACTACAGGGGCGCCGTCGTCTGTACGTTCTGTTCCGGTGGCCAGTACAGCGGCGTCGACGGAGCCTCGGCGTGTAGCAACTGCGACCGAGGCAAATTTAGCAACCCCGGTGCCACTTCTTGTGAGACGTGCGAGCACACCGAAGGCTTCGTCGCCAAGGGTGAGGGCAACAACAACTGCGAGTACTGCGGAATTGGAAAGTACGCAAACCTTTTGACTCACGAGTGCAAGCCTTGTGTGCTTGGCAAGTACTCCGTCGGCGGCGTCAACGAGTGCCTGGACTGCGAGTCTGGAAAGTTCAACTTGAACGATGGCGCCTCAAGCTGCTCTCCGTGCGATCCCGGAAGCGTGTTTGGCCGGCAAATTCGCCGCTTTTGGCTCAACCGAATGCTCCGTCTGCATCAGTGAGGGCCAGTACTCGAGTTCAGTGGGCGCAGCGACCTGCTCCACGGCTCCAGCTGGAAAAAAACCCACCTCAAACCGCCAAGGCACTGAGAACTGTCCACCTGGAACCTTCTCCGCTGGCGGCAAAACGGAATGCGTTCAATACGAGTCCGGAAAGTTTTCTTCGGAAGGCGCAGTGGGCTGCTCGCAGTGCGAGCCCGGAGAGGTCCCTGTCGCAACACTTGTGAAAAATGCGAGATGGGTAAATTCTCAGAGTTCGGTTCGACAACGTGTCTCTCCTGCGAGGATGGCTTCTACAGCTTCGAAGCAGGCACTTCGACGTGCTACACGTGTGCGCCCGGAAAGTACACCAGCACCGACCAGACCGAGTGTTTGCTCTGCCCCGCCGGCAGGATTTCCGGCGTTTCAGCGTCGTCCTGCACGGTGTGCGAAGAAGGTAAGAGAACTGTGAGAGCTTAAAACATCTGCATCGCAATTCTAACACGGCTCGCCGCTCCTCTCTGCTCGCCTCAGGAAAATACGCGGAGAACGAGGGCAACACGGAGTGCAAATTCTGCGACGACGACGAGATGCTCGTCGGCTCGACCACCCTCCAGAACGGCACCACCTCCGCAAACGGTTGCATCTGCCCCACCGGCGAATACGTCCAGTTCAGTGAAAACACCTGCCAAAAAGAACCCGAGGGCGTCGAAACGACCATTGATGCCATGACGGTGAAAACCTTAAATGTTAAGGAAGGCTACTGGCGCACCAATGCCTCTAGCTTCGAGGTGCTACCCTGCCTCTCGCCAGAGCATTGCTTGGGTGGACCAAACCCCGCCTATCAGTGCAAAGAGGGCCACACCGGCCCTCTCTGCGCGGTCTGTCAGGACGGCTTCGCCAGCACCGGGAGTGGCATGTTTTTCAAGTGTTCTACGTGCGAGGGAGGCGACGCAACCACCACCATCGCGATTGGATTCGGCGCCTTTTTAACCTGCTGCTGCATAAGGAAGAAGAAGAAGAAGGGGAGGGAGGGCAACGATGATGACGACGATCGTACAGGTCTATCCAGCAATGACAGCCTCGCCGCGAACACGAACAGGGTCAACAAGAAGCTCTCGAAGATCGACAGCATCCTGCCATTCTACACGAACGCTCGACCCTATGGAAAATCGTGCTCTCGTACTTCCAAATCGTCGGAAGCCTAAGCTTCAACTTCGACATCGGCTTCCATCCCATGTTCACCATGCTCATGAGCGTGGTGTCCTCGGTAGTCACCGTCGAGTTCTTCAACATGATGCCCTTGGGGTGCGTGATAAACAGGAACTTCCACCACGCGCTGATGGTCTACACGCTAGTTCGGTTCTTAACTGGCGTCGCTATGATGACCGCTTACGTGATTCTAAAGCGGTTGAGGAAGGTCGAGGCGAGCAATACAGTCTACGGCTGGTTCCTCTTCACAACGTTCTTGATACTGCCTTCGGTCAGTACAAAGCTCTTTAGTACGTTTGCCTGCAGAATATCCGACGGCAGCTACGGCTCCTATTTGAAAGTCGACTACAGCATCAACTGTGCCTCAGACGAGCACAAGTTCTACGAGGCCTACGCCGTAATTTTCATAATAATCTACATGATCGGCGTTCCAGCGCTATGCGCGTGGAATTTATGGAAGGACAGGCATTTGCTCGACCCCGGTCAGGAGCAGCTAGCAGATATTCACGGAGAGGAGCTGGGCATGAAGATGGCGATAGAGGAGAGGGAGAGGCTCGAAGAGGAGCACCTCGACATCAAGAGTTTGGCGTTCCTGTACGACTCGTATGAGCCGCAATACTATTGGTTCGAGGTGGTGGAGACGCTGAAGAAGCTCATACTCACCGGGGGGCTGGTGGTATTGGGTCCAGGAACGCTCAATCAAATCGTAATCAGCATGATCATATGCCTAGGGTCGATGAGGGTCTTCTCGGGCTGCGAGCCTTACATCAATTACGATGTAGATGTCTTTTCTGAGATGGCGCAGTGGCAGATATTCTTTGTCATGCTCGTAGCGCTATTGCTCGGGTTCTCTGGGATAAGCCAGGGCGACTACAAGATCATGGACGAGGATGTTTTCGACATGATATTGCTGCTTACTCAAGGGTTGGCGCCGGCGGTGTTTGTCATCATAATTTTGATCAAAGGGAAAGACGCGGCTGATGTATTGGTGAGGAAGGTCACGAAATCGATGTCTGGGGATAAGGGTGGAGAAGAGAGTGGCGAGGAGAGCGGATTGGAGTTGGCAGAGGTGAATAGAGGGGTTGTTTTAGGAGTGGAGTTGGGAGGGCTCGAAGTTAAAAGTCCTTTTGCTGAAGAGCAATAGGGGTCCGGAGAAAATGGGAACCCGTGGAAACCAAAAGATAATACAAGTGTGGTAAATCTTCGCCTCCTCTCCAATCAAATCGAGCTTTCTGTCGTCCCCCCTCCTCCACTTACACTTCAAGGACCTGCTTATATGACCAGAAAGACAAGGAAGGGTTGGCGAACTTACTGGATGAATACCCTTGCATCAATGAGCAGTGGGCAGGTTACAAAGAGCTTATCGAGTCATGAGGTGAGGTGTTGGGGGGGGATGGGGGGAGATAGGGGGTGTTTGGGGGGGGCGTAAGAGAAAGAGTGTCAAAAACACAAAATTGTACATAGATAGATAAACAATTGATCTTCAAGTAGATACGCTGGAGCGTACTTCGAACGATGTTGACGGGTGACGTAGGGAAATAAGGATAAGTAGGATAACTTTATGTTATGTAAATATTTATTGTTCATTTATTATGTTTCGAAATCATATTCATAAATCATCAAGCGCATTCAACTTCGAAAGCGCCTCCTCCGAAATGTAGAAGGGATTGCTCGCCATAATCCACACAGGTTCCTTTGTTTTTTCGTCCAGGCACCAGTTGTAAAATGAAATAGCCGCAAGTCTACGATCGTGTAGTGCGGATTTTACGTTCTCGGGGGCTGAAGTTGTCGGATCGGCTGGCTGGTTGATTGACCAAGAGGCAATAGCGTGAAGAATTGGACCCGTGTAAAAGTACATGTCTCCTTCGACATATTTCTGACGCCCGTGCTTTGCAATGCAAGCCCACACATCGGTTAGCACTGAGCCCTCGTCCCTGCACTCCTCCTTGGAGTAGTCCCAGAGCCACCAGTCCAGTCCTCCGCCCGCCCTCGGCAGCTCGAGGGGAAGAACCGCGCTCACAGTCTCGCCTCCATCCCACTCACAGTTGTAGCCCTTTGGGGCCTCTTCGGGGTGAATTCCCTCGCCGTCCGTGTGCTTGATAAATACCCCGGTGCCAAAAATGGCGTGAGGGTACTGCATCTGGAAGCCGGGCGTTGGGAGATCAGACACTTCTTGCCAACGAACAGCTCCCCTCTCCAAGTCTATGACGTCCTCAAAAGCTCCCGCCATCTTCTCGAAAATTTTGATATCTTCGTTGTGGAACGCGTTGATCATATTGTCCCGGGTGCCCGCCCTCAGCTTGGCCCCCGCCGACGGCTGTTCGATGGTCCTTAGGTTCCCTCCCAGTCTGAATTCCGGGAGGGGGTACGCCTCAAGATTGTACACCCAAGATGATTGGAGAGCGTCAACTTTTTCCGAGATCAATTTCAGCTCCGACCGGTTCAAAACGCCCGGAACGGCGAACGGGCCGTTTTCGTACAGCTTCTTCCACCTACTGCTCGCTCGACGCTCGTCCAGCGTCTTGACGAAATCCAAGTCGCAAGCCCTCCTACGCCAAAACTCAAAGACCGAACCTGACAACGCCTCTAGCTCGTTCCCCAACAGCCGCTCGAACGGCAGCGTAGATGGGGCGACCAGGACCAGGCAACCGCAGCATAAGAAGAGCGCCCGTCCCCGAACGGCCCACACGAGCATCAAGACATACAGGAGCAGGAAGGGCAGCGCAACATGCCATGCAGTCAGGCCGATGAAGGGTACCGGGATAAAGCCGGGGGATAAGTGTATTGAGAAGCCCATCAAGAGTGACATCGTCGTGGTACGAATTTTTAACAGAATTCCCACGTTTCTTCCCTGCTTTTTGTAACTTTTTAGCTGATTTGACCAAATATAAAAAGTGGTCTAGCGTACGTCATTCTTAGCGCAGCCTTGTTGAGCAGAGATTTAGAGTACAATTACGAATACGATGCCAGTTATTTCCTATGTCGGGGCGACTGGACCTCCCCCAAGCTTTCGTTCAGGACGCAGTTCGTCAAAACTCGTTTCACCGATTTGTTGGCGCTCAACCTCACTAACCCTAGAGGCTCTCTCGCTTTCCAGACGCAATCTCGCGACTCTTCCCGTTACCCGCACGCTTGATACATTTCGAAGCGCATTATAAGCGTCCCCACCTGCACAGACGTGAACGTCGCTCCACCCCTACGCCTCCGCCTCCGCCCTTCGCCCCTCCTTAAACTCCCACCTCCTCCCTTCACCCTCCTCCCTCCCCACCTCCTCAATTCGCAATGGCAATAATAACGATAACATCGACGCTGCAGAAGCTATCCACTCTGAACTCGCTCCTGTCCACCGCTGCCGTGAGCTCCCTCCTTTCCTCCTTCAAGAAGCTGACCCTGGAAATGCATGCCGTTTTAGTTTCCCTCTCCAAGTCCGCCTACACTTCTAGCGATTCCAAGTCTGACGATTTGGCGGGCTACTCTGGCGTGTTCGAGACGCCGACGGAGTTCTTCCGGTGGGCGTACGAGGTCGCAATGGAGTCTTACTTGACGTGTCTGATTAGGAACGGAGACTACGGCAAGGCCGTCGAGGCGGTCGAGGACCACGAGAAGAGGTCGACTGGCCTGCAGCAGCGGACTGGCGCGCAGGACCCTCCTCCACCCACCTTCAACGCGCACAAGGGCTATGCGTACTACCGGATGAAGAAGTTCGGCAAGGCCCTGGCCGTCGCCCCGGACGAAGAGGGCGAGTCCCTCGCGCACATCAAGTCGCAGGCTCTGTACCGCCTCGGGCGCTACGACGACTCGATAACTAGCTACCTGAAGATCCCCTCCTGGTCGTCCGACCCGGAGGTGGTCACCAACATAGTGAGTTCCATGGCGCAGGGCGGCAGCTCGTCTGATGTGAACATCTCGAACGTCTCCGAGTTGGAGGTCTTTCAGGAGGACTACGACGTCATGTACAACGTTGCCACCGCGCACCTCGAGGACCGCGAGGACGTCAAGGCCAGGAAGATCCTCGCCGACGCGGACGAGAAGTGCCGGAGCTTGCTCACCAAGAAGGAGTACGAGTCGCTGAGCCTCAACCTGAAGGCCCAGCAAGTTTGCGCGGACCACTCTTCGGCGTCCTCGTACTCTTACGTCGGCCTGAGGACCGGGGGTGACGCGGGGCTGCAGCTTGTGAAGACCAACAATTTCCTCTCCAAGGAGAGCGAGGGCGGGAAGGCCAAGGAGAGGACGTGGCTCCTCGACGCCATTAAAACGCTCGAGGAAGAACTCAAGGACGGCGCGGACAAGGTCACCGAGAGGGCCAAGTCGGCGGTTGAGCAGAACGTCAAAGTCCTCAAGGCCGTCGTCGGTGAGGGGAAAGATGCCGACCTGAAGGGAAGTGACATGGGGGGGGCGTTCGGCGCCCGGGTCAAGGTCATCAAGGCCGCGTTGGAAGGCTCGTCGGACGCCAAATCGGTGGCCGAGGGCATCAAGGGGGAAGAAAGGGAGGAGCAATTGGTCAAGGCGCAGCTTTACATTGACTTCCAACTGTACAGGGAGGCGATTGCGGCGCTGGAGGGGATGGAGGAACTCAGGAAGGAACCTGCCATGATTAAAACGTTGAGTGATCTGTACTCCAAGGCCGGCGACAGGGCGAGGGCGAACAGCCTGCTCAAGGACAGCATTGACGCCGGAGGTGGGGAAAGTCTCAAAATCGCAAACGGCGAGAGCCTCGTCAAGGAGGGAGAGTACGAGAAGGCTGGGAAAATCTTCGACGAAATCATGGAAGGGGGGGAGTGCGACGACGAGACTAGGGTCTTGGCCCTCAGGGTCTTGGCTACCAGCTACTACGACGTTGACTCTTGCGAGACCCTGGTGAACGATCTGCCGGCGGTGGAGGAGGGAGACGGGGAGAGCCTCGAGTTCGCCCCCCTCCCCAGGGAAGTCTCAAGGCTGAGAAGCCAAAGCTCCCTCCTCGCAGTGGACACTGACTCAGAGAGGCTCGAGAGGAAAAGGCTGATCAAGGCCAAGCGGATGAAGGAGAGGAAGGAAAAGAGGGAGAAGCACCTCCTCCGGCTAGAATCCGTGGGAACATACGACCCCAACAGGCCCGTCGCGCCTGACCCCGAACGCTGGCTGCCCAAAAACCAGAGAAGCTACAACAAGAAGGGCCGAAAGAACAGACACAACTTCTCCGGCGCGCAGGGCGCCGGAGGCGGAGCCTTCAAGGACGCGGAGAAGCTCGACGCCGCCAAAAGAGCAGAAGGCGGCAACGACGCATTCAGCACGAAGCACTTGCAGGTCGGGGCGGGTGGGAAGAGGAGCAGACAACCAAGGAGATAATGCAAACGCGATTCGCGCAATAAAATTCTGATTTTTGCTTTACCTATTGACCCATCACCCGCTTAACTTTTTTATTAGTTTACAGCTCTCGTATATCAGAATCTTCAAACTGCAAACTGGATGACAGCAAATCCATTGTAGTTATGTCGCCGCCCAATCCTCGTTCAGTCAATTCATAATGTTTGAGAATGCCTCTCCCGCTTTCACTGATTTCTGGGATGACACGAGCGAAGATGCAGAGCGCGAGTTTGTTTATTAACGAGATATGCAACGGTAGATCTGCCCTCGGCAAATCCAAAAGCAACACAACCCTCTCCTCCTCACTCTCATTCTGAACGTAATGTATATTGTTATCATCGAACAAACAAAAATTACCCGACTCGTACTCGTGGTACATCCAACCTTCCTTTATGTCCTCCCTGACCCTCAAGCTCGCTTTTTCACGTTCCGGGTCTTCCATGCCTTCGTTCATGCGGTAGTACTGGTCAAGGTCTGGGTCATAGAGTCCTGTAGGGTTACAATAAGCGAAGCGAATCGTGTTAGAATTGCTTAGAGCGATGATAGCGTTAGGTAAATGCTCGTAAATGCTCCTACCCCTTGAGTAGTGTTGCTGTTTGTCCAACGGTTTCAGATTTGGAGTTCTCTGAACACCCAGGTGGAGTGGACTCAGTAGCGTTTCAGGAGAGTGGATTATAGTCGGCGGTACGTGGTTTTTAATTTCAGGAGCTACGAGAGTTAAGTGGTACCTCCAAATTCCAGCGATGAAACCGATGTGAGGGTAGAATGCGCTGTTTGGTAGAACTTTAGCGAAGTAACCGCTAACTATCCCAGCTTTGTTAAGCAGCTTTAACGTTTCAGGGAAGAAAGAATCAGATCCTGTGGGGAGCTCGAAGAACTTCACCCACACTGTTTTGTGCCAGGGGAATTCCCAGGCGGGTAGGATTTTGTGGATTGCCTCGTACGCTTTGTATTCTTTCAGAATGACTTCCCAATTGTTTGAGATGTTGTCTAACCCGAACTTGACTGTTTGAGCTCGGTCGTCGATGGGGATTTTGGAGGAGTATAAAATACCTCGAGCGTCTGTTGGCTTGTTGGAGTGGACTAAGATGTTTAAGGGATGGAGTCTGATGTCGGGGGAGTCGGGGGAGTAATTCGCCTTGGCGGATTCTAGTGCTTTTTGGAAGTGGAAAAGGGTTGGGAGGGGAATAATCAAGAGGATGGCGAAGGTGAGGATTAAATGGTAACCAGAGCACATTTGAGCTGGGAGGTTCGTCAGAGTTGGCACCTAACGATTGGTTGAATGGAAGTTGCCTAATAATTTAGTCTCGTCTAATGGATCATCAATTATTTAATGTAAAAGTAGATTGTTGGATCCAATTCCATGCACAAAATCCTAATTCTAAACTTTTCACCTGCAGATTGCCAATAGTTCTTATTACACCAACACCACCATACGGCCATCCCTTTTCGCCATGAAAAGTGCCTGGACTCCCGCATCACTTGTGGGTTTCCTGCTGATCCTGAATTGTTCCACTACTCTGCTGCTGCCGGCCTTGGCACAAGTCTGCTCCTCTCCTGAAACCTGTACGCTAGCTTCGAAGATAACTTCGTGTGCGCATACCTTCTGCATGATGAGTCCGTGTCCAGATTCGGAGCCCTCGAACACCCCGACGAACTTTCAGAATATCTTGTCTTGCATCGAGGCAAGTTTTGCGGTCATGCTCGATCAGCAGAGTTTTGACGCGAGCATAGTGTCAGCTTCTACCGAGATACTCCGTGGTGGCACGCAGTCCTCGATAACCAGTGCTCTGACTCACTCGAACCCGCAGACTCTGATGAAAGTAACTTCTGGCGATACTCAAATAACTTTTTGCACTTGTCTCAAATGCGGCAGCACCTCCTTCTTCTTGGCGTTGTACAACGCTCTCCACGAGGACGATTTCTTGGTAACAAACCATCCGCCGTATGTTCAGGACTGGGGTCGGTGGTCGTCGCCGCTGGTAAGCAGGTCTCCTTACCCTGGAGACCTGAATGTCGTTATATACAGAGATCCCATTGAAAGGTATGTCAGTAGTTTTCGGCACAGGGCCGCATGCTGCACAGAGTACGTGAAAGAATGCACGGACCAGGAGGAAAAGGCCTTCTTTGTCAGCATCCTTTTGGAATTAAACAACGAAGGCGAGAAATCCTGCCTGGCCTTTGATGAATTTGTGCAACAGTTGGAAACAGCGGCTGCTCGAGGAGTCGAGTCGATATTGAATTTGCATTGGATTCCTCAGGATATTACCTGCCCACATACACCAGACACCATTTTCGTTACGATAGATGAGTTGGCTCCTGAGCTCACGCGTTTGTCCTCTAAGGGCTACATTCACGGAAACTTTTTAGCAAACCTTGATATTGGTCACTTGAAAAAGCACACTGTGGCGCAAAA
This sequence comes from Triparma laevis f. inornata, assembly GCA_012489335.1. NCBI lineage: Eukaryota > Bolidophyceae > Parmales > Triparmaceae > Triparma > Triparma laevis. The sequence continues at coordinate 92,974 of BLQM01000016.1, forward strand.
GTACATGACCATCGATTACTTAGCGCAGAAATATCCGGAGGCAATGAGTAAGCTTTGTGCTCTTGCTTCAAGGGAATACGCGAGATTCGGAAAAAAATCTAATGAAGTGTGTTCAATTTGAAATCCACCAAATTCTTTCTTCTTTCTACTTTCTCTTAGCCATACTTCTCTGTCGATCTTCATCGAATTGGGTATTATGACATTAACCTTCTTCAACTTCGAAATGAATGAAATTAGTATATATAGTTGCCCCTCTCCCCCCCCTCCCCTCATCTTACATTCCCC
>BLQM01000016.1:93578-108243 GCA_012489335.1 Triparma laevis f. inornata
CTACGCCACCACTACCGTCTCGCCATAGGGTTCTGGGCTACAAACGAGTTTTCGCCTTGATAGCTCCCTGCTAATTCGTTCGCGCTGTTGGGTATACTGAAGCTACTGCTAAAGTCCTCCTTGCCCTTTAATACTACCATCTTGAACTTGGCGAACTTGGCTTTCTCCTTGCTCTCGGCCCCCGCCTTCTTGCTCTCCCTGAGCTGCATGTTGAGCTCTTTGAGGTCGGTAGCCATCTTGATGAACTCCGGGTGGCCCTTGACCTGTTTCATCATGTCCTCCTCACTCAGTGCCTTCACCGTCCCGGTATCTCCCTTTCCTCCTCCTTGGAACAAGGGGTTGCTGCTAAACTCGAGAGTCTGGAGCTCCAAGTGAAGCTTCTGCGACTCCCTCTCCATGGTGAGATCTTCCTCCTCCTCGTTCGCGGATCTGAACCTGTTCACGAAGCTGAAGTTGAACGACGGGAAGACAGCGACGACGATTTCGCTCCAAACCACAATGATGATGTAGCAAAGGGTGACGGAGATGACGGTCAGCGTGATGTTCGCCAGAGTCTCGTACGGGGCAGTTCCCTCTTTTAGGAAGTTCGACTCGAACATCAGACCGAACAGGTTGACGAGAATGGAAGAGGCCAGCAGTACTGTCTCCACCGTGTTGTAGTTCCAGAAGTAGTCGGCGGTTGCGGAAACGACGTCCGTGGCCTCCATCGTCCCGAGCTGGAACTTTTTCTTCCTTGACGTCAGGCTTCCGCCCCTCCTTCGCTCGATCTCCTCGTTGAACTCGGCGACCGCGTCCCTGTGATCCTTGATGACAACCTTGCGCTCGCTCATGCTCATGTAAGGTTGGGACCTGACCTGCAACACGGCGGCGATGAAGATGCAGAGGACGATCATACACATTTGGAAGGTCGCGTTGGCCCTGAAAAGCAAGCTGATGCTGGCGATGGAGAACTTTTTCGCGAGTACGACGAGCGTCCAGTACCAGCACTTGGGCTTGTAGTAGTAGTAGAGTTTGCCGTACTTAAGGCGGTGCTCGTAACAGTGAGGGTTGGTCTTCCTCGTGTAGCCCAAGTCTTGGGCTCTTAAAATCTGGTCCTCCCTGCACTTCCTCGCCATTTCGGGAGTTAGGAGGGCCCACGCCGTGAATAGCGGGTATCCAACGGAGTATATTCCGAGGGCTATTATGGCGTAGGGGATCAGGAACACCTGCAAGCTTCCCTCCTCGTAGCAGACCCAATTCGTCTCCTGCATGTACTGCTTTCCGTCCGAAACCAGCTCGCCGGTGAGGGGGTCTTCTAGTGCGACGACCGAACAGTTGAAGACCTCGAGAGCGGTCATGCTCAAGTTCAGGTAGATGTAGTACATGATGGTGACGGCGATGCCGAAGGCTCGGTAGCTGTGGGCAAAGATGTCCTTGCCGTGCTTGTTGAGCACGAACTTGTTCACCAAGATCATGAAGTAGTTGTAGACCAGGACTGAGCCCATCATGAAAGAGGGCATGATCATGATCATCCTCCACTTATCCTCGTAGGCGAGCTCAAAGGCGCACTCCGGCGCGGTGATGTTAATGTTAAAGTTGAACGCGCTCAGCCACGTGTACAAATCTAAGATGACCTGCGGCCACGGCGTCTTGGTGGCGCTCAGCAGGGCCAAGATTTGAAGGTAGTCGACTCCGATACTGAAGATGCCCAAGCTCACGTGTTTCTTCTTCATGACGTAAGCGATGCTTCCTCCGAAGCACGCTCCTCCCAGCAAGATGGCGACGATCATCCACGGGTTGCTGGGGCAGGGAGCGCACTCTCCGTACTGTCTGAAGAACTTGATCCTCTCTCCCTTATCATCATAGCACTCGGGGTTGTCTATCTTCCTCCCGAAATCGTCCGTGATGTAGCGGTGCATCATGTCGCAGCAGAAGTCGCACTTCTCCCCGGTGTAGCCGTATGCACAAGTGTTATCGCCCGCACAGGCTTCCGTCGGGTTGCACGGGTAGACTCCGTAGCAGTGCGTCCTGTGCTTCCTCTCGGAGTAATCCTCGAAGCAGGTCTCCGGCGAAGACGGCAGCTCCAACCGCCAGTACCCCTCCATGGAAACGGGCTCCTCGTCGAACTGGGTGTTGACCTCGCAGGTCGCGCCGCCGGGACAGGGCCTGCAGTACTCGTCCTGCCTGGAGAGGACTGTGCAGTTTACAGGGGTTTGGGTCTCTTCGTAGTTCAAATCCTTGATCTTCTCGCAGTGCTTCAAGCCTTCGCACTCCTCCCTCGTGTGGCTCCTGTTCTGCGCGTCCCAGCTGTCAACACACTTGGCGCTCTCCAAGGTGCATTCGTCCTTGCATAAGTCGAGGATGGGGCCCCAGAAGATGCCGTCCTCCTGCTGGCCGTAGTAAGTGGCCATACACTTGGGCGAGAAGTCCGTGCTGTCCTTGTGCACCGTGACGTTTCTTCCCGCCACAGAGACCCTGATGTGCTTGGGGCCGACGGTCATTCTGGGCAATTCACACCACAAAAATGGCGTGCTGGTGCCCTTCTGCTGCCAAATGGGAAACGCCTGGTCCATGCCGAAGCTGGGACCGGGACAGTTGATCCAATCCGTGTAGTTCCTGCGATTCTCGTCGTACTTGGTCTCGCCGATCATGATTGATATCGGCCCGTACTTGTAAGCGAGGTCCAGCGTCGGGCCGAAGTTGTTTCCGATGATGGTTAAGATGTCACCCTCGGCGTCGGGTTTAGCGGGGGAAATGTCCTCGACATAGGGCGGATCGTAGCTGAAAAGTGACGCCTCGCCCTCTCTGTCGCCAACCCGCACGACCATTGGGACATTGGTGCCAACGCCCGGGGGGGATCCTGACGCGGATCTCAGTGTGACTCATGAACGCAACTTCCTGCGTTAAACCTGAGCTAGTTTCGGCGTCCTTCTCGTCGTTCAACTTCCTGTCGCCAAAGTAGACGCTCTGCACTCCGGCCGTGGGGCTGCCAAAGTTCGCGCCAGTCAAAACCAGCGTGTAGCCGCCGTCGGTCTTGAGGCCGCAGCCGCCGTTGGCCCCGTCGTACGGGTCGCAATCGGCCCCGAGGGGCATGATGTTTCCATCGCGATCAGTCTCGCAGTCCAGCATGTAGACCTCCGAAAGAGTATCGGAGAAGCACATGGAGACATTCACGACAGAAGGCGGCAGGTAATCGAACGTGATGGTGTTGCTCTCTTGGCCGGCAACGACGAGAAGCAGTTCAAGGGCGGTTGTCCTTGAGTTTTGCCCTTCCGGAGTTTTGAACTTCAATCCGGTGTGGGTAAAGTCGGCCGGAGGCACCAGCTCGGGTTGCGAGTCGTCAATCGTGTACCCGTCGGGGGAGGGGAACAAGTTCTTGTTGGCTCCCAGCTCGTCGTCGTAGTCAGTTTCCTCCAGGGTGTTGGGGTCCCTAATCGAAATCTTGAAGTTTTTGCCGACCCCGAAATTGTTTCCTAAAAGCTCCACAGTCTCGCCACCCCTCGTGTCGACGTAGATTGTCTGCTCACTTAAGGTAGGAGGTTTGAAGGGAAGGTCGTAGAATGCGACGTTACCGCTGACGTTGACTGCCACCTGGGTCAAGCCTTGGCCCTCGCCCACCGTGATCTGCATGCTCTCCTGGGTCTGGCTGTAATTGGTGACTCCAATGTCGTCCAGCTGAGCTCCCGTGGTTTTGTCAATGAAGGTGGCGATGGCCTTTCCAAAGCGACCGAAGTACTCTCCGGTAAGCGTCACATCGCCTCCGGTGGTGTTGAGGGAATCGGGGCTGACGCTGAATATCGTGGGGTAATAGTACCTGAAGACACCGGGGTGGTCTCTCTTGGTGACGTTGGTCTGGCCGTCGACGGTGATGTAGATCGGCTTCGGCACTCCCTCTCCAGGAGGAACAACCACCGTAAAGGATGTGTGAGAGAATGTCCCGTGTTTGATTTCCAGCTCCCGGCCTCCCATCTTCACCGTCACAAGTTCCTTTTTGTTGCCGAAGTTGTCGCCGGTGACGACCACCTCGTCTCCATTGGTGTAGCACAAGGTCGGCGTAAACTTGTCGACCTCAGGGGGGAGGTAGTGGAGGAAGATGGTCTCGTTGCCCCTGAAGTTGGGGTTGCCACCCCTAATCAGAACGATTTCGTCCATCTCCCCTGTTCCCTCCGGCACTGTACAAGTCACCTCCCTCAGCTCGTTCTTGTCTCCGACGCAGAATGGGTCGGCGGCTTCGTCTTCCTCGACGACCTTCAACGATCCTATGGCAAGAGGACAGTCAACGCCTCCGATCTCGATCCGGATGTTGTCCTCGTTTTTCTGGAAGTGGCATCCGGCCAGCCTAATTTCGTCGGGACCCGGGTTGACGTGGCCCTGGTACTTGGTCTCCCCAACGGTCCTGTAGCCCTCAGGGTGGGGAAGGTACGGTTCTTCCATGAGCAGCTCTGGCGAGCTCTTGTTGAAAGTTTGGTTGTTACTAATGAGGTCTCCGACCTGAATGTGAACAGTTCCGGACACTCCTACGTATTTCACGGCGATCATCTCGTGCGTCCACTGCTTAATGCCGGCCTCGTCCGTAGAAGGCGTCGCAATGGGCTGTTCGATGTCGTTGATGTAGATGTTCGAAATTTCCGCAGTTCCAAAGTTCTCTCCTCGGATGACGAGATCAGTGGTGGGATCCTGGGTCAAGCCGTACAGATCTCCCTCCAAGTTCTCAATCGTGTCCAAGTAAGGATGCCCGTAGGTGAAACCCTGCATGTTACTGTACTGATCTACGTTGTGACTCACGTGGCCAACGTGTATCTGGACCGTCTTGGCCTGATGCAGCACCATCATAGGAGGAAGAGTGAACTCGACGAAGTCAAACCCGTCAGGCTCCCTCCCCGCCATGTACTCGGTGCTGGAGCCCTGGGTCACCTTCGTGGAAAAGAAGCCGTCCAAGACAATAGGCACACTATTGAACAGCACCTCGATGTACGAGTTAGGCACTTTCACGCCAAAGTCTGTGCCGTTGATTCTGTGCAGGGACCCTCCCGCGGTCTTCCCTGTTTCGACGTAGACCTTGGAAATGACCGGACTTTTGTAGTTGGTCGTTGTCGCCGACAAGTCGGAGAGCTGGCCGTCGACAGAAACCAGCCAGTTGAGGTTCTGGCCAAGTCCTGGGGCAGTTTCGCAGGTAATTTCGAAGTGACTGACGTACTGACAATTAGCGGCGACGTACTCTGTCCCCGAAGGTCCATAAGTAACGTCACCGAGGTACTTCTGCCCAGGTCCGAAGTTCTTGCCAGTGATGGTAATGGCCTGCCCCCCGTCGCACGAGGCGTCAGTCGCTCCCGGTCCAGTGATGGACTCGATGGTGGGGCGGTCATATGACGTCGTCGAGACGGTGGAGTTCTGCCCGTCAATTTTGATGATCCACCTGTGCATTTTTCCACTTCCTTCGGTCGTGTTGCACCTGATCTGCTCGTGGTCAATCAAAAGCCGGCACTCGCACGAGTCAGGGTCATGCTTATTGTTGGAGCAGGGTCGGAACTCGACACCGTTGGGGCCATAGGAGATGCTGTCAATGGCGTTATCCGACACGGTTCCAAAGTTCTCTCCGTGGACAACGATCCATTCGCCTCCAGGAGTCGACGCGCCCTCCGCAGTTTTTCCGACGACGCTTTCCCAGAGAGGTTTGAAGTAATGAATAGAGGGTCGAGCGTACGCAATCTGGGCTTCGTACTCGTTGGACTGTTGCCCTCCGACAAAGACGTGGGCGCTGTGGTCGAAGCCGGTTCCAGCCGAAGAAGTGCAGGTGATTTTGTTGTAGGAGTTGGACACGAAACACCCAGAGGCGGTGTATTTGAGTCCATCGTCTCCTCCGTACTTCATCTCAGCGGGGAATGGATCCCCGGCAGGCCCGAAGTTTTCGCCAAAGATATGGATCTCCTGTCCGCCCTTGGTCTTGGCGTCGACGGCGCCCTGGCCGTTGACGGCGTTATCAAGCCCTGCTGGGGCAATGATGACAGGCTTGACGTAGGAAACTTCGGAGGTTATCCGATCGGACCCCAGCCCTGCAATTTTCGCCTCAAACAGGAGGTTCATGCCGACTCCCGGAACGGAGCTGCAGTTGACCTTCCTGTGCGGAATGTGCATCACGCAATCCGTCGTCGTGTACCATAGGTCCAATGGCAGCTCGCTATGGTAGCTGTTTCCGAAGAACAGCGTCATCTCTCTGCCGTCGATGCCCAAGTTCTCCCCCTCAATGGAGATTCTGCCGCTCCGGGTGGCAGCTCCGTTGGGCAAGAGGTCGGCTGTGGCCGATAGCAGCGTGGGAGGCAGGTAGGAGCTGGCTTCGTAGTAGTACGCCTCGCTGTATTGAGAGGTCTGGTCCGTCAACTTTGACGCCGACCTAGGGTTTCTGCTTCCGACCTTGATGGACCAGTAGAACTTCTTTCCGACGCCCTCGGCAGAGGTGCACTGGACCTGGGTTCCAGCAACAGTGACTTTCGCGTCCTTGCACTCGTACTTCGTCTTGTCATCCACCGGCCCATAATAAACCTCAACGGCGTCGGAAATGTAGAAGTCAGGGTGCCTGTTGCAAGCGTTGCCGTCCGCATTGCAGGCGCCCCCCGCCGCTTCCGTACGACAGTCGTTACCACAGGCATACGTGGGATCTGAATCGCCCAAGACGTAATTCTCGCAGGTGAAGGAGTCTACCTTTCCGCAGTCCTTGTACAAGGGGCCGAAGTTGATGCCTTGCAAGACCACCTGATCGCCGCCCGGTGTCGACATGCCTTCGGCATTGACAACCGATTCGATCTCCGGAGGGTCATAGGAGGTGGCGAGGCTGTCTTCGATGCTGCCCTTGGTCGTCCACGTCGCCTTGGGGTCGAGGGAGGGCTTGTAGGAGATGGTGACATTCCATTCGTGGTTCTGGCCCACTCCTGCGACGGTAGTGCAGGTGATGAGAGTATTGTCGCGGTCCCTTACTCCAACTTGTCCAGGGTCGTTGAAGGTGCAATCGGAAGGAATGTATATGATGCCGTCGGAGCCATAGTAAATCGCGTCGATGTTGACCTCGGCGATGGAGGCACTTTTGGGGCCAAAATCTTTTCCGCTGATGACAACGTCAGTGCCGCCACCGGCCAAGAGTTGCGTGGGAGTGATGGAGTTGATCGCCATGTCGTTGACGTCGACGACCTTAATCTTGACATCTGACTCAATATCGTTTGGTGATGTCCTGCCAGACTCGGTCGCCTTGGCTTTGATGGTGTACTCCGTCCTGTCCTCGTAGTCCAGAGTCGCAATCAGCTCGAGACCGCCCGAGTCATTTATTTTGAAGAGCGAAGAGGCCACGCCCTCTTGTCCGTCCTCGTTCTCGGTAATTTCGTATAAAATGATATCACCCTCCGGGTCCACAACGGAAACGTCGCCAATAATGGAACCGATCGCGGTGCTCTCCTCCGCATTAAACTCGAAGATTTCTACAAGTGATCCTACTTCAGTGATCCTGTTGTCGTCGAATTCCCAATCAGGAGGCTCGTTCTCGTCCTTCACGTAGATTGGAACGTCGTCAAAGTCGACTTGATTTCCTGCAGTGTCCGTCACGGTGATTGAGCACTGGTAGACCCCCTTTACTTGTGGATCCTCATAGTCCAAGTACTGCCTAGCCTTCAACGAGAAGAAGCCGGTGTTCTGGCCCTCGTTGTCGGTCTTCGTGGTTAGAGTGAAGGGGAAGTCAGCAGGAGTCCCAACCTTGAGAGAGTAGGTAAGGCCCTTGATGTCGGCGGTATCCTCGTCAGAAGCTGCGATGAAGTTGGGAAGCTGGACAACATCCTCAATGTTGTACATTCCATCTATTGGGTTATCAGGGTTGCTGACATACTCAGAAATTTCGAAGCGGGGCGGCATCGAGAAGACGGGAGGCTCGTTGACGTTCGAAAGCCTTACGGTGATAGTCGCCAAATCCCCGAGCGGGGGCTCCTGGTCGTCGTAAACTCCAATCGTGAGTTCGTATTGATTTTGGACTACGCCGTCCACAATGTTCTCAAAGTTGAGGTTCCCTGCTCCAATATCCGTGACGGTGATGACTCCAGTTGCGCTGTCGATGGCAAACCTATCCACCTCGAACGCATCGAACACTTGCCTCTGCGAGTATATCCTGTAGGACAAAACCTGCCCTTCGTCAGGGTCAGTGGCCAAGAGAGTTGTAACGATTTCAGTGCCTGACGCGGTGTTTTCGTTGATGCAGCCCGGGCTACCAGGCGTCGTTTCTGCGCAAGTCACAGAGGTGTCACCAAACTCTTGGTCGTTGATCTCGGGGTTGTTGTTGGAACCTGTCACGTTGAGAACCACTCTGAGAGGCGGTTCGGAGGCCAACTTCTCGATAGAGGAGTCTTCCCTGGTGGCTTTTCCTTGATCAGTGGCGGTGATTCTTAACGGAAGCATGCAACCATCGAGATTCGCAAAGGGAAGGGCGCTCGCGGCTAGATCTGTGCGCATCCTCAACTCGCCGATGTGGGTCTCGCCCGGGGGCTTGAACACCTCCACAACCTCCCCTTGGTCAAAAGGTACGCAGCACTTTCTTCCCTTCTTGCTCACCGCCGGCGGTTCGGGGTTGTTGCAAGTGACTTCGTCACTTTCGAACCGATAGTCGTGGCTAGTGATTGCAAAATCCAGATCCTCATCTACGACGTTGTTATCCAGGTCGAAATCTTGCCCCTCAATGGAGGAAATGAGGTCGCCATTTTTCATGCTCTCAGTGACCGAAGCCGCCCCGTCGCCGTCAGTGGTAATATTCGCCCAGAAGAATGGGCGCTCGTTGACATTGAGTACGTTCACTGTAAACGTGATCTTCTCAGATACGGCAGGAGCTCCGAGGGAACCCGTGGTGCCTGAATTGTCGTCCGTGACCTTTACTTCAAGGTAATACTCGTTGGCGATTTCATAGTCCAAGGACAAGTCATCCAACACTTTGAACTTTCCATCGCTGGTTATTTCAAAGAGCGATGATCCTGATCCTCCGACTATCTCATAAGTGAAAGTGTCTGTAGCGCCGTTGGCATTGTCGCCGTCTGTGACCGTGATCGCAGTGTCTGGGCTAACGAATGCCCCCTCGTCGTTCTCGTAGACGGTCCTTGCATTGTTCTCTCGCTCAATGACAGGCCTCTCGTTGCAGTTAAGCACCTCGAAAGTGATGTCGTCCGTGTCCGTCCGTTGGCCGTCTGAAACCTTGAACTGGACGGTGTACGTATTCTGAACCTCGTAGTTGAGCTCTCCCGTCAAGGAAATAGAGAACAATTTCGAGCCAGTATCAGACTCCGTTGAGCCGGTTATCACGAAGGGGACATCGGCGGTCTCGATCGACATGAAAATGTCTTGCCCACCGTCAACATCTCTTGCCTCGATTTTCGCAACTTCGTCTCCATTCCGTATAGGCCAAAAAAATTCAACGTCGCCCTCCGCGTTTGGTTTTGTGTATGCGCCATAAAAGGCGCAAATTGTCTCCATAGCTTCAATTTTATGGTCCGGGCTATGTGAGAATTCCGGAGGCTCGTTGATGTCGACTAACTTCATCACTAGGTAAATGGGACCGACCTCTATCCCGCTAGGATCATCATCTTTCACATAAAGCTTGAGGTTGAATACATTTTCGTTGCTCTCGTAGTTGAAGGGGTTCGTGCTGGTGTCTCTTATGACCTTGATTTTGGTATTGGCGCTTTCTTCGACCACTTGAAAGTCTGTGGAAATCCCGTTTTCGACGGTCTTGAGCACGTACTGGAGCGACACGGGCTCGGAACCGAAGAAGTCATAAGTGTCTTGGTCGCCAGCTAGGGAAGTTATGTCTGCGACAATATCGTTCATCACTGTGGTCAGGGATGCATCGCTCTCTCCAGCAACTGTCTCCGGGAACTGGAAAGTCATTGACTCTCTCGGGTTTCCTTCATCGCCGTTGTTAAAGTACGGCAAGTCGTTGACGTTGTTGACCTGGATCTTCAAGAGGGGTGATTCGGCGGGGATCGTCGTCTCGTTCCCGTCCGTAACGGCCAGCTTGATGTGGTAGGTGGCCTTCACCTCATAATCAAACTTATCAGTAGTCCTGATTTTACCTGACAACTCTTCAATGGTAAAGGCCTCGTCGCCGCTTTCTGTCAAGTCATTCTGGATAATGGAGAAGGACAGGTCATCTTTATCCTCGTCCGTTGCGTAGGCGGAGACGTCAGCCACCTCAGAGTTGGCGTTTTTGTTTTCGTCGATCGTAAAAGTCGTGGTCATGTTAGATTGCCAGTAAGGAGCGTCGTTCACGTTGGTGAGCACAACTGTAATTTCGCGGTTCGCGTCTAGGCCCCCAGTATCCCTTGCCGTTACGGTGACGGTGTAAGTATTGTGAGCTTCGTTGGAGGGAGGGTCGCCCTTGGTGACCATGTTGTACTTCAGCAGTGTCTGAGCTTCGGCGCCTTCGCGGATGAAGAGCTTTCCGCCGCAATCCCTTACGTCAAACATTTTCGCGCCCTTGCACGCGTCTGGGTCTTCCGTGCAGGCGTCGACGGTGAAAATCACCGTCTCTGACTCGTCAGGATCGAGGACACAGTCCTCGAGGTTTCCACCAAATTCGGTGAACTCGGTGGTCCTCTCCGGCACCCTAAAGGTGATGCTAGGCATGTAACACGCTTCTCCGGGGTCTGCGGTCTGCGGGTCGAGCCAGTACGGGGCCTCGTTCAAGTTGTTGACCTTGATGTTAACGCTGCATATTTCTGAATCCTCTTCGCCGCAGGGATTAGACGAGTCATAGCAGTTTCCATTGAAGTCACCAACGGCCTAACGGGTGGGGGAGGCGAAGAGGGTGTTAGACTTTGGTGGAGAATAATATAAACATTCCAAAAGATACAAGGCCAACCAGCTGACTCACCTTGACTGTCAGCGTCAAGCCCTCCTTACAGCTCTCGTAGTCAATGTTGCCGGTAAGTTTGAGAGTCTCTCCGCTGAACGAAAAGTCCGAACCATCGGCACTAAGACCGGCCACGTTGACACACGAGCTACCACTTTCACTGTTATCTGTAATCCCTACAACGGCAAAGCTCTTAGAGGATAGGGTGAGCTCGGCTGGTGTGTTGGTATTCTTGTCGACGTCAAAGTCGTGAGAAACGGTATTTTCCGCGGACGGCGACCCGACCACCTCCGAGATTTCAACCTGGACCGGTGAGTCTTCAGTGGAACAAGAGCCATCAGCCCATTCCAGGAAGCTCACGCGCTCGCCCATGTAGCAGTAGTAGACTGATGGGCAAGGAGCCTGCCCCTGGCGGACGTCGGTGTCCATGATCGTGGGGGTGGAGTAGTACCCTGTCTGGACATTCTGGGGAGCAGAGGAGCCTTCGGGGCAGTACTTGGACGAAGGGTTCGCAACGTTGTTTCCGCTAGTGTCTTGGCCGCACTTGTGCTCCTCCGAGTTGGTGGAACCAGCTTCGCTGTCCGAGCCTCTAACGTGACAATAGTATCCGGAGGTGCAGGGAGAGCACTCAGTTGTTGACGAGAAGGCCGCAAATTTGCCCGCGGGGCATTGTTGGCAACCGTCAAGAGAGCCCTCGTTACTGTAGAAACCAGACAGGCAGTCGGAGCAGAGGTAAGAGCCCGCCGTCGAAGTCTTTCCGGCCGAACAGAGAGCGCAAGACTCTTGCCCGGAGGCAGAGTACTTGCCTACTGCGCAGTTGTCACACGAAGCCTTCTCGAGCACCGCGGCGAACTTGCCCGACGGGCAATCGACACAGTTGCCCATGCCCTGCTGGTCGGCGTACTTTCCTTTGGAGCAAGAAGTACAGATTGAAGAGCCAGCCGCGGAATACTTTCCTGCGACGCAAAGGCTACACGAACCGGCGTTGCTCGAGGATATCTTTCCGGCGGTGCAGTCTGTGCATCTCGAGGCACCGGCCGACGCGTACTTTCCGGCGGTGCACGTCGAGCAGGTCGTTAGGCCGTCTGAGCCCGAGATTTTGCCAGCTGCGCAGTCCTCGCATGCGTCGTAAAGCATAGTCACGGAGTTCTGCTTGCTGATCTTCCCGGCGGGGCACCTAGTACATTCAGTGTTGGCAACATTTGAGAACTTTCCGGCGCCGCAGATTGCGCAGGTGTTGCAAGCGCTAGAGCACGCCTCGCCCGCAGTGTCTCCATAGTCCAGCGAGCTGAATTTTCCCGCCTCGCAGGGCGAGCAGGAGGTGGTCATGCCTCCGTTGGATCGGGAACCTCCATAGCACTCCATACACGCAGTACTACCTGCGTAGGTGCCTTTGCTACAAACGAGGCAGCCTCCGCCGGTGATGACTCCAGCGCAAGTCGAACAGGAGGTGGATCCCTCGACGCTGCTCTGGCCTATGGGGCAACCGATGCAGAAAAACTGGCCGGTGGTTGGTTGGTACGTGTTTGCCTGACAATTATCGCAGGACTCAGCTTGGCCCTCGTCAGCGCTAAACTTTCCTTCCTCGCAATCAGCACATTGGTCCGCGCCTTCGCTAAGAGGAGCGTACTTGCCTGAGGAGCAAGTGTCGCACGAAGTTCGCAAATTGCCTTGCTCCGCCGCGTTGTTGTACTTTCCAATGGGGCAGGCGAGGCACATCTCAAAACCGAGGTCGTCGCTGTAACGTCCGTCCGGGCAGAATAGACATTCTGTGGCGCCGCCGGCGTCGGCGTACTTTCCCGCCCCGCAGCGCTCGCAGCTGGACGATCCCTGAGACCCGGCGAACTTTCCGGGAACGCAGTCCGCGCATATGGTGGCCCCCGAAGTAGAAGTTTTTCCAGTGTTGCACGGGGAACAAGAACTCTGGCCAACGTTGCTCTGGTACGTGCCCGGGGAGCAATCGGAGCAGTCGGCGACCTCGTCGTGTTTGGTGCGGTCGTTAGAGCTGTCGGAGAGGAACTTTCCGGTTCCGCAAGAATCGCACACGGTTCGACCCGTGTTGGATACATACTTGCCTTGCCCGCACACGGTGCAGGCAGTGGCTCCAGTGCCAGCGTAATACTTTCCGGAATCGCAGTCGTTGCAGTCCCCGACCTTTTCTCCGTATGTGTCCAAGGACTTTCCGGCTGGGCAGTCGGTACATGCACTTTGTCCTACCTGGCTGTACTTTCCGTTGGCACAATTACTGCACGTGTTCGCGTTGTTGGCTCCTGTGGCGGAGCTCTTCTTTCCGGCGCCGCACTGCACGCAGCTCTCCTGGCCTTGCAGGTTCTGGTACTTGCCGGCCGTGCATAGTAAGCAAGAATCTCCCTCGGCAGAAATATGCTTCGAGACATCGGATGCGGCGTCGGGGTTGTACCTGCCAGAGGCGCACAAGAGACAAGAAGACTGCCCCGCGTTTTCTTGGTACCTTCCGGCTTGGCAGATAGTACAAGAGACGGACGCGGGGCTGCTGCTGAACTTTCCGGCCACGCAATTCCTGCAGTCGGACTCGTGGTCGTGCTGGGTCTTTAACGCAGTGCCTGAAGCGGAAAGGTACTTTCCAGCGTTGCAGTTCGCGCACGACGTCACTCCGTTGGAGTCAACGGCGGAAGTGGACACGAGAGAGTACTTTCCGGAGCCACAGACCGTACACAGGGTCATGGCCGTGAAGCCAGTTCCCGTTCCGTACGTTCCGGCCTCACAAGACGCGCAAGACGCCTTACCTGAGGAGGGTTGAGCCTTTCCTTGAGGGCAGGCAGTGCAGTCGGCGAGAGCGTCGTGCCTGTACCAGTTCGTGTCGTCGTACTTGTTGTACTTGCCCGAGGGGCAATTCATACACGATGTTCTGGTCGCCGTCCCAACGCCGTACTTGCCGCTGGGGCAGACGGAGCAGGTGATGGAGTCGGCCGTGTACGTTCCAGCGCCACAGTTCTCACAGGAGCTCTCGCCGTGCTCTCCTGAAGTGGACACCTTTCCGGCGGGGCATGACTCGCAGCCATCCTTGGCGTCGTTCGAGTACTTTCCAGCAGTGCAAGATTGGCAAATGGACTCACCGGCAATGTTCGTGTATTTGCCGTCGGCGCATACTCCACACGAAGCAGACTCCGCCATGGCCGCAAACTTTCCAGTGGGACAGGGTACACAATCGGCGGCGGAGTCGCCGCCAGTGTTGCCGTTGGCCGTTCCAGCATCGCAGGTCGTACAGTCGGCTAAGTCGTCGTTTAAGCTAGCTAAAGAACTGCCCTCGTCGTTGTACCTTCCGGTGTGGCATTCCTGGCAGTCAGAACGGCTTGTCGCTCCGGTCGTGTCGCGGTACGTTCCTTGCGGACAAATGAAGCACGCGCTCCAACCTGCCTCGGCGAATGTCCCCTTGGCACACGGTTCGCAGGCAGTCCTAGGGTCGTTGCCGTTGAACTCTGAGTACTTTCCAGCGTCGCAATTCGTGCAACCGGAGGCTCCGGCAGCTGAGTACTTTCCAGAACTGCACCTGTCGCAGTCGCCTGAGCTGTCGTGTTCTCTTGCTAGGACACCGTTATCGGTGATGAAGTATCCCGCGTCGCAGTTGGTACAGGAGTTGACTGTGCCGGTGGAATACTTTCCATGTTGGCAGACAGAACAGGCTGTGGACTCAGTGTCAGTAGCGGAGTTGACCCTATACTTGCCCCCGAGACAGCTTGTGCATGAGCTCCAACCTGTACCACTGTACTTTCCGGTGGCGCAGCCGGTACAGCTACTTGCCGAGGCGCCACTCCAAGTTCCGGCATTGCAGTTGCC
>BLQM01000016.1:118172-133365 GCA_012489335.1 Triparma laevis f. inornata
AGAACAGGGTCGCCGAGGCGGTCGTCCGCGGGCAGGGGCGGCACCGCCCCCAGCAGCGGGGGGCGGAGGCGTAGTGTTGAGGACCAGTTAAGGGAGGAACGAGGGCTCCCACCTTCGCAGGCGCCAGTGGTGTCGGCGCCAATACCGCCATCTAGGGAGGGGAGGGGGGACTTTGAGATGGGGGTGAGGCAGGGGGGGCGGTTAACGGATGAAGAGGAAATCCAAATGGACTTGTTCGGTCAGGAATATCAGGATTATTAGAGGGAGGGGAGGGGGGGCAAGAAGTTATACATAGTTTGTTTGAAAACGTAGGATTGTTTTGTTGTTAATTGGATATCATTTCATTGTTCGTTGTTATACGTTTCCCTGTGACCATCTCGCCGGAGGCTCCATGTTCTCGGGCGGGGGTAGCTCGCCCTGCCGAAGGACTCGCACTTCACCGTTCTTGAAACGATAATCAGAAAAGTCCCCAATGTCGCCCCCCAAAGTCGCCCCCCTCGCACCGCCGGTCTGAAGAATCTGTAACGTGTCGGCGTGGCTGACGACCACGATCGTCTGCTGAGACCAGCGCCTCTCGCACAGGGCTATCCCCATGTTCACCCTCGTGTACACCTCATCCACGGACTCGCAGCCAAACCCAGAGTTCACAGTGTCCATCTTGTCCACGGGCCAGACGTACGCGTACGTCGAAAGCTTCATGCCGTCGAGCTTGCCGAAGAAGCGCTCCCGGAAGAAATCAGTGTATACCGTGGCGTCGTTCACAGCGTCCGCAGACATGCCTTGACAGGACAAGCCATTGAGGGAGAACTCATCAGCGGGCTTCACCGAAGCCAGGAAACCGTCAATGGCATTCATCGTCGTCTGCCGAGTCCGCGCGAACGGGGACGACACGAACTGGATCGTAGGGTTCAGCTGGTTCAATTGGGAGGAGACGAGATCGTAGAGGGATTTTCCTGCGGCGAAGGACTGCTTGATTCCATCCTCCGTCAGAGGGTGCTTCTTCGTGGTGGAGAGGGAGGGGTCACTCGAGATAATGCCCTCCACGTTGGAGGTGCTCTGGCCGTGCCTGAGAAGAACGTACGTATTCTTCAGCGTGTCGACGCTGGTGAGCGGTATCGCCAGAGGATTCGCAAGTGCGGCGAGAAGAGAAAGCAAGGCTGCCCTGAAAATCATATTTATAACGCTTGAACAGGCGATTGAAGGGGAAGATAGCTGCATATCCTGAGGGACAGGTGCTGGGCGATACCCTGGAGTTAGAATTTGTAAGGTTGAGATGTGCAAATGAGATGTGAGAGGAGTCAAGTTTGTAAACTAAATAACTCCTTTTCTCCGCCTCTAGAAGTCAGTAAAACCTCAAGACTGGTTTAAATCACCTAGTTTGTTGTCTAAGATATTCGTGTGGGCTACAATTTATTGGAGAAAGCTAGAAAATGAAAATCAATTTTAGTCAAATCGCTGGAAAGGAAATTAGTGTTCTGGTTATTTTCAGATTCATTTTGGTCTTAGTGGATTGGCCCTTTAAGACCCCTGAGTACACGAGTCTCATAGTAAATTTCTTCAGAAAAGATCATAATCATGGTTTTTTGGTTTGGATTTTCGCCTTATTGGGGTTTATTTTACCTGTAAATAGCATATTCAGCATTTCAAGCAACCTTAATTTTACGAATATGCCCAAGACTGTCCAAAATAGTCCCTAAAACATCATTTTCAAATCGTAAAATCAGTTTTCTGCTCCTTTAAGAGTCTATAAATGGCATATTCGGACACTCAGGATACTTAAAAGGCAAAATATGACCAGAACTGGTCCCAAAAATATCAGGATCGCTGACTTCTCGATTTACGATTTCAAGACGAAGACATCCCTACCTCAAGATTTCGCGACGTAACATATTTCAGAGCGTCATATTATCCCCACCCCCATTATTTAATCACTCCTACGCGCAATCTCAAATTTTGGGCTATTTCCGATCGATCCCGAAGAGTTCTTATCCTTTTTCTGTGCTTCACACCTTCGCCTTAGCCTTAGGCATCTCTTTTGCGTAGCACTACACTTCATGTGGTCGAGCAGCACCAAGAGGGGGGGCGGCGCCCGTTTCGGGCCCGGCCATCGCACCATTAGTAACGACGAATCCGGTCCGCCATCTCTTGCAAAGGCGTTTTCATCGGACTTCACACCTGCACATGCGCAGGCAGAGAGCGAGGACTTCTTAACTTCCCCCTGCCGAATATGCCGGTCCGTGCTCGACAGGCTCGAACGGATGGAGCGTGACCGCAACCAGATCAAGGCCGCCCTGATCTCGAAAGAGAAAGAATTGCTCAAGGCTGGCGTAGCGAAGCTCGACCCCACACACTCCGCCCCTGGCGCTGAGGATGAGTTGATGAAGGCGGCGGGGAAGCAGATAGCGGAGGCCAACGCTCGGCACCGAACTCTGGCTGCTGAAATGGAGAAGGAGTCTTTGCGGTGGCGGAACGACATGGCGATGAAGGTTGCTAAGTACGCGCTCATGTGCAAGGAGCTTAGCGAGGATAATGCAAGGGCGAAGGAGGCGCTGCGGTTCAGCAAGGAGGAGATTGCGCGTCTCGAGATAGAGAGAAACGGGCTGGCGAAGCTGAACCAGAAGTTCCTGGTCAGCAAGTCTGAGTCCGAGGCTGAGAATGAGAATGACCTATACAGCAGCAGCAGCAACAACAACAGCAACAACAGCAACAACAGCAGCAGCAACAACAACAACAACAAAATGCCCCCCAACCCCCTCACCCCCACCCCCACCCCCAACAACACGCGAGTGATCGAACTCGAGTCAATAGTAGAGAAACTGGCGTCGAGGCTGGAGCAGGCCATGTCGATCATCCAGAAGCTGCAAGAGGAGAGGAAGCTGCTTAGGGAGCGAGAGAGGGCCGCCCCGGGCGACGCTGGCGGTCACTCGGCCATGCTCGTTAAAACGCTCTCTGCACAGCTCTCGAACGAGCGCACCATCTGCAAGAACGCACTCCTGCAGGTGTCGAAGGCAAGGACGGAGAGTTTGGCGCAGGAAGGGGAGCTTCTTGAGCACATTAAGTTACTAGAGGAGGAGTTGAAGAGGTCCCTCCAGGCACGGCGGCGGATCGAGTAGGAGCAAAACTAAACACGAAACGATTACTATTACTATCACTATCTTCAAATTTACAAAATATTCATTCATTTACACTTTACACACATCAGCGATCCTCTCTTCTCTCTTCTCTCTTCTCTCGCTCATCTCTCAGCCAGGGTCTGCTCCAACTGCACCAATGTCTCCTCGGCCTTGCCCACCACATTCTCCACGTTCAGAGAATGCGAAGGCTCCAACCGCCCGCTTTCGAGGTTGAAATTAAACACGGGAATTCTTCTCCTCTTGGCCTCCTTTACGGCCATATCCGTCACCGTGACGGCGAAGCTTGTGCCCACAAACACAAAGGCGTCGGCCTGCAGAGTAGTTAAAAAAATACGAGGGTTAGATCGATATTTTGATGTTCTCCCACGCACGACACGCCTACGCTTCCCCTCCTCACCTCCTCGAACCACTCCCTGAACTTATCGAACTGGTAGAACGAGTGAGACGAGTACGATTCGTCAAACATGAGGGCTTGAGGAAGGAGGGGGCGGTTGCAGCTGGGACAGAGCGGGGAGCAGGGTAGCACGGGAGCTTCCACCTCGACGAAGTCCTGCGAGGGAGGGTCTAGGTTTGACGGTTTTGTCGTCTTTGTCTTTGTCGTTGTGGTATTTATGGTATTTGTAGTTTTTGAGGTATTTGTGTTGACGTTGGTGGTGGTGGTGGTGGTGGTAGTCGTTGCAGCAGTAGAAGCAGTAGTAGCAGCAGTAGAAGTGGTCAACGGGGCGCTACACTCGACCCTTCCCCCCGCTCCCTTCTCCGCCTCTTCGCGCTCCATCATCTCCATGAGCATCTTCATCTGCTGGCGCTCGCTCATGGGCGCGTGGGTCGTTTCCACCGGCTCGGCGGCGGCAGCAGCGTCATCATCAACCGGATCACCCACAGGAACCTTCACAGCTACCTCGGGCTCCTTATCAACAGGCACATCGTCCTCCTTCACAATTTCCTTCTCCTCTTCCCCTCCCCCCCCCACCACCACCGCAAAACATCAACTGCCTAACCTTGTCAGGCACGATTTCCCCAGGCCTGACCGACCTCTCGTCCGCATATTTACACCACGTGACTTTCCGTCTCCTGCGCTTCTCGTCCTCCAGGGCCGAACCGTCTTCCTTCTTCGACTCAGCGTCTTCAATGTCTTGCTGCAGGTCGTTGTCTTCCGACTGCGATAAAGAAAAGAGGGTTAGAATAGATCCTAGACGGAGTCGTCGTCGTCGTCGCCCTCCCACCCCCCCGCCCCCCTCACCTCCTGCTCCTCGGTCGGCACGCACTTGTAAAGCCCCAGCCTCCCGTGCGCCTCCACGAGATTCTCCTTGTGGTTCCAGCTCTCGGCAGTCTTCTGGTGCAAGCCATCGACGTTCTGCGTGAGAACCTTGACTCTCCCCCTACTCCTATTAAATATCCTGGCGATGGCCTCGTGGCCAGAGTTGGGCACGTAGCCGTCGAACTGGAGGGGGAAGCTCTTGAGCCAGAAGTCATTCCACCACACTACGCTGCCCTTTCGCCAGGCACCTCGAGTCGCACTCGTCCACACGTCTCCCTTCCACACGGCGTCAGGCGAGTGCCGGAACGTCGGAATTCCAGACGCAGCAGATAGGCCTGGGTTTGTGGGGGGGGACGGGGTTAGTCACATTTGTTGCGAGGGTAGTGTCATTTCGCCGAATGGTAGCTCACCTGCCCCCGTGATGAATATGGTCAATGTGGAAGGCGAGTTCAGAATATTTGCCAGCGTGGGGAGGCTGTTAGCCCCGCGGATCGACCTGCGACGATTCGCGTGCTGGTCCGGGTGTGCAGGCTTGCGCTTAGGCATGTCAAAGGTACGATTGATCCAACTGTGAAGTGAAGTTTTGAGGTGAAATAATCAGTCTCTAAGCGCAGCTAGAGTTGACCCCGAGTAATCTTCACTCTTCTACAGATCTAAGGTCAAATATATTAAAGCAACAGCTCTACAACTCCCTTAGAATCCCGCAAAAAATCGATGAACCCCTCGCGAGCTCTTGTCCTAGTCCTACTGAGTTTGGCATGCCTCACGTCTGGTTTCCTGGCGCCCGCCCCCTCCAACGCGATTAACCGCCGGCTGCAAACCCGCCAGAACCTGTTCGGAGACATGTTTGAGCAGGCTGGGCCTTTGGGAAAGGTGAGCTTGTCCTTGGCCCAGCGTCCTTGATCCTGCGATGAGGCGTCTCAATTTGTTTGCAATCGAAACTCACCCACACGCGGCGCAAATTGTACTCGAAGGGAATAACCGTAGCACAGGTCTCAGTCTGCGTGTCCTCCCCGTCCGTCCTCTCTACGCTCAATCGAATCGCGTCCGCAAATGGTGGGATGACTCCTACGGCGCTGTCGAGGTTGGCGTCAGAGGTGAAACCAAACGAATGTTATAATAATATTATTACCCAAAGCACCGTCAACTCACTCTTTCCCTCCCCACCACCCCAACCCACAGACGTGCCTCTCCCTCCTCCGCCTCGAAGATTCCTGGGTATCCGCATCCTCTCGTTCCTCGCACTTTGCCACCTCCCAAGCTGGTAAAGCCGAGTCCTCATACAACAACCTATCAACAAAGCTCGCCTCAAAATACGAAAAGGAGTACCCCATCTCCTCAAACAACGCTAAAAAAGAAGGCGCTGGACTAGTCGTCGCTACTCTGTTGATTGAGATGCAGGGTGATCAAACTATCTTCAAGGATGCGGGGAGATCGTACGCTCAAACGAGGGACGTGTTGAGCAGCGTTGCGTCGGACGTTAAGGTTGACGGGGGTAGGCTGGTTAACGCCGTGGAGGTGTTCTGGTGTCCTGGTGATGTGAGTGAGGTACTTGATAAGCGAGATGTTCTGCTGGACTTTCCCGAGTTGATTGATTTATGATAATTTTAAGACATAACGAAATAGCTTTTTGATAATCAAAACAATAATATTAATCTGAATCTGAGTCGCTGCTGCTGCTATCATAACTATCGGTACCACTCTCGCTGTCAAAAACGATCTTCTTGTTATTCACCACCTTTTCAACTGATTTCACCTCCCCCGATTCCTCCCCCACAACCTTACACACCTCACCCGCATTCCCACCCTCCGCATTCGTATTCGTATCATCCCCCCCCCCCCCAAAACACCCCCCCCCCCTCATGCCAGAACCTACAAGCGCTCCCCTTCTTACAACTTTGTGTTTGCATCCAGAAAGTGCAAACCTTCTTCTTCTGCGTAACCGGCCGAGCGAACTGCGACACATGTGGTAGCGAGTTCGCGTGAAGGTTGGACGGTAAGATTTACGTTAGAAATTTGCGTAGCGACGCACGTAAAAGCGAGCGTGCGTGTTTAGGTAATAACACTACTGCGCTACGCAGAATTAGGAGCGCAAATATTGACGTGAAGTAACGAGGAGACGTTCGCGACGAGCAGCTGCTCACCTTGCACGCGTCCTCATCCCACTTATCCTTGTTGCACCACCAGAACATGACGCCTTTAGCGCGAGAGTTCTCGTCTAATTTTGTTCCTATGCACTTTCGAAGCTTTGCGGGAAGACCGCAGAAACAATTTGGGGCGGTTTTCGTTAAATCCTTCATCTCCATCTGCATTTTCTTAGCTCGCTCAATATCTTCAGGACTGGGGTCGACTCCAGGTTGGAATTCGTGCGAACTCGTTTTCTTCTTCTTCGTCTTCTTGTATTGGCTGCAGTCGTAAATCCAGTGACCGGCTTGGGAGCATGCGGCACATACATATCCGTCGGGGACGGGCTTGAAGGCTCGTTTGGGAGGCATTAGCGTAGCGTACTGATGATACAATCACAGTGAGGTCTACGAGGGAGGGGACAAAAATGGAATGGAATGGCGGCGGAGTTAGTGATTGAGGAGTTGAGGGACATCTAGAGCGATTTCTGAAAGTGAAAGACTGGTCGGCGAAGCGCAGCTTGCTTGCAACTGTAGAGATGCTGTTGGCCGCGTCCGAGCTAAAGGGACTCAATGAGCATAAGATTAACGTTGAGCCCGCATCAAACACCAACCAACGCGTTGTCGTACCTGTATCAATGCTTCTGGTCTCTCGAATTACCGAATATTTTCTCAGCAAAATCGCCTTGTTGACTCAACTACTATCCCTACAGCGTCTTCCGATCCCCGCCCTCCCCCCCTCACCCCAACCCAATCAGAATTCACCAGACTGAGATTCTACAACCCTATTGACCCCAAATTCAGCTCTCTTTCACTCCCGAACCAATCCAATGTTCGCCTTCCTGAACGACGTGATTGACACCTCCCTCCACAACCCTGCGACCACGGCCGCCTGGACGCAGATCCTTCTGGAGGAGCGTTACTCCATCTCGAACAGCGCTCTCGAGACGCTCCGCAATTTGCCGACGTTGGACTCGGACCCGACCCCACCAAACGCAAGCGGCACAAGCGGCGGCACGAAGAAGCCTGACGACGGTGTGATGAACTTGTGCTGCGATTCGTTGTACGCGAGAATCCTGCCGTACAAGTGTTCGGAGTGCTCCAAGTCCTCCTCTTCCACCACCTCCTCCTCCACCTCCTCCTCCTCCCGCAACCCCACAAAACTTTCTTCCCTCACTACCGTCTCCCCGAACCTCCCCCGCTCCTTCACACTCATGCTAGTCTCCCTCGAGGGTCTGCTGCTGCACGGCCTCTCATGGTCCTCCGCTCCAACCTACGGCTCCCACCAGGTAGACAAGACCTGCCGCGATTTCCTCGCTCTCTTGACCGTTCTCCAAGAGGGTGAAGGAAAGTTCGAACCTTTCACTGATAAAAACCTGCTTGACTCGGTTCGAAGAAAGAGGAGGAACAACGAAAATGGCCTGTGCGGCGGCGTGCCTATTAAGGATAGAGAGCAGTATGATGAATATTTACGTCTCCTTAAAACAGTCACAACCAACATCAAGGTTGAGAACCTTTCCCCTGTAGAGATCGTCAGACATTGGGTCAAGAACGCCGTAAGCGTTTGGGGAAGTTTCGAAGCGTTCTACAGGATCCTCTTTCACTACTCCAACCGCGAGTATTTTAATACCTTCTACTCTCCCTGGTCGCTGTTTCGATCGCAGGCTGACGATCAAGCATTTAAGAACGCTCTCATAACTCTCTCAAGAATGAAGCAACACTGCTGTCTCCTCGACTCTGCCTCAATCTCCACAAAACTTCCAAGCCAGTGGTGGCCGTTAAATCATGTGAGTTATAAGGCGAGGCATAAATTTGATGAGGAGCATAATCCGGTGAACTCTAGTAATGAGAAAGAGCAGAACGTGAGGAAGCTTAAAGAGGAGCTGAATCAGGTTAAGGAGAGGTGAGAAACTGTGAGGAGCGAAGCGACGAGCTGGGAATACGACAATTACAGTCGCTTTTGATATCTCCACCACTAACACACTCGCTTCGCTCGCGCTCGCTTCGCTCGCCGCTCCCCCCTCCCCCCGTCGCAGGTTCACCAGGGAGGTAAAAGAAACCAAAACGGTCGAGGAGGGCCTGGACAAGTTCGCGGACGTCCTGGACAGAGGTTTGCACATGCTAGTTACCGCCAAATCCAAGAACAAACCAACCCAAAACAACCCCTCCACTACTACCTCAAACCCCTCCTCCACCTCCACACCGACACCGCAACACCAACAGCTTAAGGGCTCAACAACAGCTCAAGATAACCCGCACCAAGTCACGCTCTTCAATTCTCCCCTCTCCGTCCTGGCCCGAAGTCAGGCGCACTCCGGGCCTAAGTGCACCTACGACCCCGAAGTTTGCGCCCCCCTCAAGGTCCTGGAGGTACGAAGTCACGAGGAGCGAAGCGACGAGCTGGGAATTCGGAATTCGTGTTCAAAAAATGAGGCTCCATGAGGAGCGAAGTGACGGGTAAAGTAGAGAACGCGTTGTCTTTGAACTCGGAGCGAAGCCGAGTAACGTAGAGAGCAGGCTTTTTATGAACTCGCTGCTTCGCTCCTCGTAAAGTAAAGAACGCTTTGCCTATGAACTCGTCGCTTTGCTCCTCGCTGGAAATACGGAATTCGTGGTCGTAATTCAGCTACGCTTATGAAAGTTCAACATGCGCGCCACTTTCTTTCGTTACGATATTCTAACACGTTAACATCAATCTTCATGCGACTCTCTACGCTCGTCGCAGCTGCTAAATACAATCGAGAAGGACATCGACCACCCTAACCTCTTTGAGCCTCAGGGTTTGGACATGCAGAGTGTCATGGAGAAATTCAACGACGATGACGAGGTGAGTACGCAAATAGTTGTGAAGGCCAACGTTCCCCCCCTCATCTAACCCCCCCCNCCTGCTTCGCTTTCCGCCCCTCAGACGTTGAACGGAAGGGAAGCCTCCCTCATCTTAATCGAGTGGCTGAAAAACATCCCCCAACCCGCCCTATTGGGACCCAAAGCCGACCTTCTCGCCGCCCTCAAATTAACAGACACCAACCGCATCAGCCAACACATCAAATCAACCCTCACCCCCCCCGCAAATATAATCCTGATTAAACTCTTCCAAACACTCAAGCTAGGCCTGCAGCGCGTCCACTCCGTCAGGAACGACCTGAAAGGCGTGCGGGTTGCCTTCTTGATGAACGACTGCCTCTTCGGGTTGCAAGAAGCTCGATCCTCCCGCAGTCCGAGCTCGGAGGACGACGCCTACATGGAGGAGGGGGTTTTGGTGTCTGACTTCGTTCTGGATTATTTCATCAAGGACGACGCCCTCTTGAACGACATAAAGGCCGACCACGAAACAAAGCTGCAGCACTTCACCACCCGCTTCAACAGCTACAAGGAGCTGGTGGACGATTTAGGGAGGGACCTGGACGTAAAAATAACCCTCGAAGGCGAGACGTAGCGAGGAGCGAAGCGGCGAGCTGCGAATGCTACAATTACGGTCGTAATGAGTCTCCATGAGGAGTGAAGCGACGAGTAAAGTAAAGAACGCGTTGTCTATTAACGAGGACTCATGGTCTATGAACTTGTTTTTTTCGCTCCTCGTAAAGTAGAGAACGTGTTGTCTATGAACTCGTCGCTTCGCTCCTCGCCGGGAATACAACAATTACGGTCGTAATTCATCTTCGCTAGAAGCTTGGGTCTAAACGCACAAGCTGCTTTCACCCCCACCCAATTCTAACTCGTCAACACCAATCTTCATGCGACTCGCTACGCTCGTCTCAGGCTCAACCCCCACACCCACTGTCGGCTTGACGGACAAGGGCCCCGCAGACCTCGAGCTCTTGCTCAAGTTCTCCGACTTAGTTGTAGAAGCATACGAGAAGGCCGGCGAAAGTCCGGAGCGCGAAGACTCCTCGGCCCTAGCAGTCTTAACCCACCACAACTTCGCCAATACCAATGACGGCTTCACCAACATAAACCCCACAACAATCACAGTACTAAGTAAGTTTCTGTCGTCCTATTCTTCGCAGGCCCTTAGCTTATTCAAAAAGCTCAACATAAAATCTCCTACAATCTTTCAGCTCGCCAAGGAAGTGGTTGATGTCGTCAAGGTAAATTTGGGGATGCGCAACTTCGTCGGAAATACCGACAGAATCAACTTCGACGACACGTTCGACTTCAACAGGACCGCCGCGCCGGAGCGTTACGACATTATCACTGAGGAAGGCGGCTTTATTGACGTGGCCGTTATAGGCTTGATTATGATTTCCGAGTCGTTTGACCGGGGGATGGCCAACGTTAGAAAAGGCCTTGAGAGGTGAGGAACTGCGAGGAGCAAAGCGATGAGCTGAGAATGCGGTAATTCCGCTCGCTATTCCGCTGCGCTAGTAGCTTTAGTCTATATATCGATACAACTTTCACCACTGCGCAATTCTAACTCGTTAACGTCTATCTTTATGCGACTCGCTACGCTCGTCGCAGAAGTTTGAAGGAGGGCAAGGGCTTAAAAAATGTCTGGGAGGGCTACATTTTGTGGAAAGGGCATATGCTAGTCGAGCAGAGAGAAGAGGAGGCGGAGAGAAAGGGAAAGGGTTCAACCCCAACAACGAACGCCAGCACGCTCCCTCCTTCGGAGTTCAACATCGATGACGAGGACGACACCAATAACAGCAGCAACAAAACCAGCAGCACCAGCACCAGCACCAGCACCAGCACCAGCACCAGCACCAGCACCAGCACCAACACCAACACCAACAACACAGCACAATCCTCCACCCCCCCCAATCCACCCCACACCTACACCTACGTCAAGAATTCTAGAATCATCACCAAGGCCAAGTTGAAAAACCTCAGCGAGAAGCTCCCCCACTACATACAGAGGAGACAGATAGTCAAACTATTCGACTCAAGCGAGGGCGGTACGCTGGACGACTTATACGAGGGTTGTTCGGGGTATGATTATAGCGTTATCCTAATAGAGGACGAGGAGGGTAACATGTTTGGCGGCTTTGCGGTCGAAGAATGGAACAAGAAGGAGGTGAGAAGCTGCGAGGAGCGAAGCGACAAGTTACATACTCGTACTCAATATTTGCGCTCCTAATTCGGCTGCGTTGGTAGTGTTAGACTAAACACACTCTTCGCTTTCGTCGCTACGCAATTCTGACGAGTCACAAGGAGCGAAGCGACGAGTAAAGTAGAGAACGCGTTGTCTATGAACTCGTCGCTCAGCCCCTCGCTACGAACTCAATATTCGCGCTCCTAATTTGGCTGTGCTGGTAGTGTTAGACTAAACAAACACGTGGCTTTCGTCGCTTACGCAATTCTAACTCATCGACACCAATCTTCATGCGACTCGCTTCGCTCGTCCCAGGGATGGGGCGGCGGAGAGGACAGCTTTGTCTTCAAGTTTCAAGGCGACGAAGTGATGTCCTTCAACAGCGCGAAGGGCAATAAAATGTACCAGACTAGCACCGAAGAGTTCTTGGGCATGGGAAGCGGGAAGGGGGGAACCTTCGCTATTTATATCGACAGGGAGTTGGCGGTCGGCGGCAGCTGCGAGACTGCAACTTTCAACAATGTCATGCTGAGCGGGGGGGAAGAATTCATCGTCGAGAAGCTAGAAGTTTGGAGCTTTGTAATTTAGAGCCCTCCTTTAACATAATAAATAATGCTGACTATAATTTCAAATTTTAAACTATACTGACATGGACATATCCAACCCGCTGAAGCTCGACGTCGTTCGCATCCCCCCCCAGTTCCCAGTCCCCGTCTCGACCAAACTACCGTAACCCCCCACCCCACCCCCCATCCCACCTCCCATCTCTGGGGTATCCATACCGAACGTCCCTCCGACGCAGCCACCGTAGGCCGCCCCCTTCTCGCCCCCCTTCCCATGCCTTATGCTTATTCCTACCATGCGCTCTTGGAAGGAGGCGACAGGCTTGGGCGATCGCATGGCCCGCCTTGACTTTTTCGACTTCTTTTGGGAGCCCCGGAGAAGAGAATTCATTTCCTCCCCTGACTTATTCATCTTCTTGGCTGGTTTAGGCGTCTCCGGGATGTCCGAAGACGACATCGATCCATACTGATAGAGCAAAAATCCCAATATAATAACGACCAATCCGTAGTACGTACTAACGGCGATCCTGCGAGGAGTGGCGAGCGAAGCGAGCGCGAGCGCAGCGAACGTGTTAGTGGTGGAGATAGTAAAACAAGGAGCGGGGTAACTCGTCACTGCGTGACCCAATAATATCGTACTCCCAGCTCGTCGCTTCGCTCCTCGCTGTCGCTGGGCTCACTTCTCTCGAAACTGCCCCATCCAAGGAGCAGTAAATGCCACGGCGCTAATGGGCAGGAGGAGACTGGAGGTGATAGCATTGACAGTGGACGAAGCATACTTTGTCAAGTACAGGCCGAGAGTATTGTAAATGAAGTTGAGGAGGCAGTAGCCGGTCAAGAGAGCAAAGGTTGGAAGCGTGGCGCAACCCGAATGGGGCAGCTGGAAGTAGCACCTCGTTCCGTCCACCAAGTCCTCCGCCGCTTCCGCCACGGGCATGCCATGTTCGGATGCCACCCCTGGAATTGCTGTCAGAGGTATCATGCAAAGACCGATAAAAAGTTGGTAAATCGAGACCTGCTGCGTCAAGTACATGACGTCCGTCTTCTGGTTCTTGAAAGCCACTTCCTTATACACGGCGCTGAGGGCGTAAGGGATGTTGGAAATGAGGTAGAAGAATATCGAGACTTTGGAGCCCATGGGCAGCGGCTGAGAAGAGCCCGAATCCAGGAGCGAGTCGAAGGAGGAAATCAGGGCACCTGAGACTATTAAGGTAGCGCCGGCTACTTGAGAAATAGAAAACCGCGTGCCCAGAGCGAAAAACGACACCAGCATCAAAATAGGTATCAGCGTCTGGTTAAGGATGGTCTGCAGATAGCCGGGCGTGTGGACGCTGCCCATCGCCGAGAAGAAGGTCCCGAAGGCATCAAGCAGCGCCATGACCACAAATTTGTACTGCGGTTGGTTGAGGAGCTCCTTCGGTATCTCATTCTTACAGTATCGAGGGTAAAGAAGACAGCCCCCAAACACTACGTACAGCGCGTTGATCCCGTTGGACACAAAGTAAGCATATTTCTCCCCGTACACTGCGTAGCAGACCTTGTACGAAAGAGTGTTGGCCATTCCGACCGTGAGCAACGCGAAAACAAGCGTCGCCAACCTCAAAGACGATATTGTCTCCGCCATGGTGGTAAAGGCTTGCTTGCTTTTGAAGGGCTTTTGAAGGGAGCGTGGTGGCGCCTGTGTACAGTACTCGGGGGGAAACCTATTTATATTCGACTTGGGGCGGGCGCGCGGTTTGGACGAGCGGTTTGTGGGAGAAAAAGGGTTAAAATTTGCGGTCAGGATAAAAGCGCAAAGTAGAATCGTGTATTTGAAGAGAGTGAAGGGATTCAGGGCTTTGGACTTTTGAGGCTAAAATGGGAGGGGAACACAAAAAGAACTCTTTAGACAGTCACCGCTGTTACCGCGACAAAAAATAATAAATCTGACTCTTCTTCTTCAAGCTTCGCAGCGTTCAATCAGCAATATCCAGAAAGCAACTACGCCCCTTCTGTATTAGTTCGAAACTCCAACTGTCAAAGATAATACCCTAGGTAGTATGTCTAGCTCAAAAAGAAACCAGCCCTCCTCTCCAACCGAAGCGACCGCGGCCAAGGTCGCTCGAAAACCCCCCACAAAAGGGGCTGCTTCAAACGTGAAACTGACCGTACTCCCTGAAAGCTATGTTAGAGGGAGGTTTGACCCAAAGGAGAAGATGACGCTGAGGTGAGATGTTGGCGTTGTCACACGGTGAAATTGATTAAATCTGACAGAGCCGCGTTTCAATTAAATTGGGGGAAATCTACGCAATTGCAGTAAGCTCGCGACCTCGAACTTGGCGAAGTTCATTGTCGTGGACCCTACTACTCCCTTTTTTCTCAACATAACGCCAACGGAGGTGTCCTTGGTGTGCAGTGAAGACGATGCAAGCAATTGGGGAGGTGAGTTGTTGAGCGGGGTGGGGTCGGGGGAGGGGAAGAAGTCGTTTGATTCCAATTGGTTGGCAGGGGTGGGTGGAGGGAGCGACAACATTCTTTTTAAGTACACGTTATTCTAGTGCGAGTGCGAGTGCGAGTGCGAGAGCGTTACTAACATTCATGCTGTCGCTGCTGTCGCAGACACCGGGGTCAAGCCAGACCCAGACTGGAAGGTGTTCCAAATCTTGTCCCCTACCCGGGAAAAAAATCCAACCTCGGCCCTCGCCCTGATACCGATGCTGACCTCTCATCTGGCAATGAACGCCATTCCGCACTTGGTTCAAAGCACTTTCGAGACAGACTATATATTAGTGAAGGAGAATAACCTAGTTAAAGCTGCGACGGCCTTTGCAAAGTCAGGGTACGACGTTGATGTGAGAGAGGCCAGGGAGGAGGACGGAGAAGAAAGCCCATCGGAGGATTGTAAAATGTCGTGAGGTTTTGACTTGACGTTGGCAGGAATGAAAGGAACAAAGAAGGAAATGATGGCAAATAATAATAAAAGAAAACTGAAACTTTTTTGTGAAAAGGGAACAATATTAAATTGCTACAACCTTGCTTGATACTATCTCTATTACATGTGTCCGAAAACTTAGAAGCACTTGCGGTGGACGATGGAAGGTCCG
>BLQM01000017.1:8346-35622 GCA_012489335.1 Triparma laevis f. inornata
TCCCCCCACCCAATGTCCTCCCTCACTCACCTCCACCCATCCCTCCTCCCTCCCCCCCACTCCTCCGTCGACCACGCCACCACCAACGACACCGAACACTGTGAGTGGAACGTTGAAGAAGGGTACAAGCTTTTTATTGGACAGGTGCCGAAGGATTTAATTGAGGAGGATATTTTTCCCGTTTTCGAGAATTTTGGACCGATTTTGGAACTACAGGTGAACGACCTCGAGAGCTAAGCGAAAAAAGGTCGAGATGGCGGAATTCATTCTCCTCGTTTTCGCCATCTTCAAAAACTAACCCACTTCCCCCCCCTCCAACTCTCAGATAACTCGCGAACCTTTAACCTCAATAAAGTCAATAAAATACAACAAGCGTCTCTCCAAAATGGGCCTCCAACCCCCTTCCTCCTCCTCCAATGACCCTCCCCCCCACTACCAACAACTCTCCCGAGGCTACGGCTTCGTAACCTACATCAACAAAGAAGATTCCCTCCACTGCAAAGAAGCCTTAAATAACAAATACGTCTTCCCTTCAAAAGCAATCTGTTTCTCCCCCTCCGGTCTCCCCACCCAACGCAAACCCGTACAAATCCGCGAGGCCATCCAGAATTACGCGGAAATGGTGGCCGAAAGGAGGGAGGTTGCGAGGAAGAAGAAGGAGATGGAGGATAGTGTGGATGCGGAGACGAAACTTTTTATTGGGATGATTAGTAAGGAGGTTGATGAGCAGGTGAGAAGCACAGTTACGCGGAAAGCGATGGGATGGCGTATTAATTGCGAGGGTTTTATTGATCGGTCGTTTCTAACAAACGTACCAAATCGATCGCAATGTCCGACTTTCGTGAGCAGGGTCTCCGCGATATATTCAGCAACTTCGGCGACATAAAAGAAGTTTTCGTACTCCGCGATAAATCCGGAATTTCTAAAGGTGAGACAACTGAGAGGAGCGAAGGGACGGGCTGAGAATACTGCAAGTAGCATGGACTCAACGTTGGCGTCGCTTTGAATACTGCTAGTAGCTCCGGTCTCAACGTCGGCGCCTGTCACTAGCTTCACAACTCGTTTCTAACACGGCTCGCTACGCTCGTCGTCGCAGGCTGCGCCTTCCTGAAATTCGTCTCCCGCTCCGCCGCCTCCCTCGCCATAACGACCCTGCACCAAACGGTTATGATGGAGGGGATGGCTAAGAAGTTGATTGTGAAGTACGCTGATCCGAAGAAAGGGAATAAGAGGGAACAGAAGAATTCAGTTTGGAAGAATGAAGCGGCGGAGATGAGGGCCGAGATCATGCAGAACGTCGGAAACGAGGACGAAGAGGAAGACGACGACGACAACGACGACGACGACGGAGAATACGAGGAGGTGGGGGATGAGGAGCTTTTCGCGACTTATGGATACGTGCCTCCGCAGGCGCAGCCTCCGGCCCCTGCCCCACAACCGCAACCGGTGGCACACCAGTACCGTGAACAACCCTCCCAGCCCAAGTGGACTCCCGGAGAAGGTGAGGACAAAGTCCTGCAAGAACAAAGCCCTGTCGTAATTCGTCTGTGCTAGTAGCCTGAAACTCATCACAACTCTCTAACACGGCTTGCTTCGCTCACCACACAGCTTTCACCCCCCACTCCCTCTCCCTCCAAGTTCCCCCCCACACCTCCTCCCCCCCCACCTCCCCCCAAACCGGCACCGCCAACCCCCACGCCCCCTCCTGGCAACCCCCCCCCGACCCCTACACCCTCCCCCCCTCCACCGAAACCTCCGCCCCAGCCGAACCCAACAAACCGAAAGGCCCCGCAGGCGCCAACCTCTTCATCTACCATTTGCCTCATGAGATTACTGACGCGGATTTGTTCACGCTGTTTGATCCGTTTGGGAATGTCGTTAGTGCGAAGGTTTATGTTGATAGGTATACGGGGGATAGTAAAGGTGAGCGTAGTGTAGTGAGCGCAGCGAGCTCGTTATCGAAGCTCCCGTCTACAACAAAATCATTCGCTACTCGTTTCTAACACGGCTCGCTTCGCTCGCCGCTCCCCCACCTCCACCCCAGGCTTCGGTTTCGTCTCCTACGACACCGTCGACTCCGCCGAAATCGCCATCGAATCAATGAATGGTTTCCAAATCGAGCAAAAGCGCCTTAAAGTCCAACACAAACGCACCTCCAACCCTCCCAAAACTTCTCAAGAGCCTAAACCCGTGCCCGCCGAGTACGGACGGGAGTATTACGGGGACGGGTATAAAGGGTATCCGGTTAGAGGAGCTAACCCGTACGGAATGTATGGTGGAGCGCCGAGTCATCCGACGTACGATCCTTACGCTGGGCATGGGCACGTAGCGGGGTATGAGGTGCATCCTAGTTAAAGAAGCGACGGGGGGGGGGCGTTGGTTTTGGGTATCTATTATTTAAGTAGGTTTATTATTTAAGTAGGTACATTTACGGAAGAGAAGGAAAAACGAGAGAAAATAGTAAGAAAAAGAAAGAGAGAAAAGGGAAGAAAGAGAATAATGCGGGTGGGGGGGAGAGTGGGGGCTGGTGTGGTGGTTTCGGTGTGATTCTATTTTGTGTTTAGTTGATTGCATCTGCATCGCTTGCTGGCCTCTTTTTTTATTTTTTAGGAAAGAAAGAAGCGGAAGGTTTTTTATCGAGTAGTCACTGTTCGTCCCTAATTCACGTTTTTAACTTTACGTACAGTTATATTTAGATAAGAAAGAAAACAACAACCAAGTTTTTTAGTTATTTATCAACAATTAAATTATTAAGAAACGACGCAGCCGCATCCTCCGGCTCCAGGTTTCGCGTCACCCTCCTCAACCGTATCTCCTCCACCAGGCGCCTCAGTAACCACTGTCATGTGTCTCTTCTCTTTCATGCTGTTTGCTTCATTGGGTTTGTGCTCGTTCGGGGCAGGAGGCGGCATGCCCGCTCCTGGTTGAAGCTTCCCTTTGACCTTGTACTTTTTCGTGACTGCGTTGCATTGCTTTGCCAGTTGTTCCGCTTTGATCCGCAGCATCTGCAGCGAGCGTGTTAGATGAGAATTTGGTGGGGCTTCGCTCCTCGCTCCTCGGCCTCACCTCCTCCTCACTCATTAGCTTCAACTCATCCCAGTCGTCTCCCATCTTGAGCAGCCTCGTTAAATTAGTCTTGTACTCCTTCTCCCCCTCCTCCCCCTCCTTCTTCTCCTCCTCCCCGAACCCTCCCCCCCTCCTCTGCATGTCCTCGATCGTCCTGTATTTCCCATCCATCACGTCTTTTAGCATACTGCACCACGTTTCCTTGACTTCCTCATCCATCGCCTTGAGCTTGTAAACTCGAGCGAACTGGGGTAGCGAGGAGCGGAGAGCGAACGAGCGGCGATCCGTGTTAGAATGAATAATAATTGCATGCGTTGTCAGCTCGTCGCTTCTCTCCTCGCTGTCGTCATTGCTCACCTCCGGATCTTTCTTCCCATGATTCCTCCCCGGATACCTACAATTCTCCGCATTCGTAACCCAAACCTCAAAATACCCCCCTCCCCCCCAACGTCCAACCTCGTTATCAGATTTATGGGGATGCAGCCGCGCTCGTCGAGGGGGACGAAACCGTAGGAGCAGGATTGGACTTTTGTGTAGTAGGTTAGGGAGGTTTTTGTTAGGCGGAAGAAACGACGTTTGTAACCTCCGGTTAGGGCGTTTAGGCCTAGCGTAGGAGTGTAGGGTAGTGTAGCCGAGCGGAGTGGAGCAGAGCGAGTGTGGGTGGGGATGGTTAGAATAAATTGAATGCTCTGTGATTTGGAGTTTCGTTTTTGAGACCGAGACGAGGCCGTCGGTGACGTCGATACGGAGGGCCTCGACGATATTGCACTTCTCGGTGTCCAGGATGTTCTGGAACACGAGGAACTTGTTGACGGTGTCCGGGTCGGTCTTGGCCTGGCAGAGCTTCTTGGCGTTGGTTATGGCGTGGTTCTTGACGTCTTTTTCACTCACCTCCCACGCTCCCACTTCCAGAAACAGTCTCTTTCTCTATTGTCCCTTGCAACAAATACTTCGGCGTAGTGGGATCTGAAAAGGGTTTGATCTTTTGCATGTCGGCCTTTTGGGAGGGGGGAGGAGCGTTGGCGTTCTTCATGTGGAGGAGGGGTGGGAAGGTTTGGTTGGGAAGTTTTTGTTGGGGGAACTGGTTTGTGGTGGACGGCGGTGCTGCGGGCGCGGGGGGGGGGGGTGGGCAAGTTAGAGGTGGGGAGACGGTGATTGTGAATTAAGGGGTTTTGGACAAAGGGAGAGGAGGACAAACATAACAGTTTTGGGACGACTTGAAAGGCAAAGAACGGGAAGAGCGGTCGGGGAGGGGAGAAATTATTGAAAGGAGACGAGCCCATGGTTGAGGGGAGTTCGGGGTGCGTGGCGATGAACTGGGAATCGGAATGGGACGTACAAAGTTTGACAGGCGAGATTTCCGAGAATTGACTAAAATGAAATTTGACATCGAGCTTGGGTTGGTAGTTTGGGAGGGGTCATAAAAGAAGAGACGTAGCTTATTTCAAAAAAATTAAAATGTCAATACTAATGTTACAGTCTAACGATCTCTTTGTCCCTTAGTTGATAATCGTGTACGCTCAACGATCTTCCGTTCCACCTAGTAACTCGTGGTTAGCGTTCCACCGGTATTAACGATCTTCCGTTCCGCCTAGTAACTCGCGGACGCTCACGCTACCTCTTCGCCTTTTGAGTTGCGCGTCATCGACGCGGCCTCGAGTTTTCTTGTACTTCACCCTAAACTCAAAGGGCATGAATTCGTTCGGTACGCCATCAATCCAGCCGTCTGTGAACCACGCAGGCTTCTCTTCTTCCCACCGTTGCCAATTCGATAAAGTCCACTTCTTCACTACGTCACCCCACGTCTTGTAAATGTCGAGGTGATTAATTAACGCGTCTTTTTTTCGGCATCTTGGTCATCTCTTAGGTTTAAGAACCATTTCCGATTGAAAGTTGAGGTGGTATCTAAACCGTAAAATGTGTGCAGGTACTCTCGTTTGATTACCAGTGCAAACGATACTGCGGATATGATCCACACCGCATACAAGCTACCAACTACTGCCCACAAGGTGCCAGTGTCAAGTTTGTTGTTGGGGTTGTTGGGGTTGTTGGCGTGTAAGCGATGGTTGCCGCGGAAACCAAAATCGAAATCAAAGCACCCGTGCTCTTCTCCTCAGCGAGTAGGAGGGCGTATATTTGAAGGACTGACGAAGGCAGAGCTTCGAATACTGTTTCGGTGCCCTTGAATAAAGATATTTCCAGAAGGGGTTCCATGAGTTGATCCGTATGGAAAAACTGAACCGTCATGTACACATCAGTTATGAGATCGACAGTCGAGAGCACCGCTCCTCTGAAAACTCTCAAGCGCAACCCGAAATTGCTCGTGTTCAAATTTCACTGTGCGACTTCGATGAAGAGTTAAGCACAGTATAGTAGTCAAAGCGCTCCTTGACCTTGCACGAATGGCATATTCTCAACTGGTCGCTTCACTCCTCGCAGCTGCTCGCCGCTCCGAGGTCTCCCTCACCTGAGGACTGATAGGGCCGCTGACTTTGAGCTCTGTATGGGCAGGAAGACATTTGGAGACAAGGCCGAGGTTTTTTCTTTCGGCGTGACAATTCTCGAGGTTATCACGGGAACTGTCAACTCCAAGGTTCCTGACGACGAAGGCGACTTTCTTGGTCACTATGGCCGCTACATTGACCAAAACACGAGCGAAGAAGATCTTTCGCTGGATTCACTTGATTCTCGAGTCGAGTGGCCGAAGGATCCTGGAGAAGGGCTCGTCGAAGTGGCGTGAACTTGCTGCGGAGGATTCAAGAAGAGACCACACATGAAGGAGATTTTGAGGAGGCTGAGGTCCCTCGAGAAGGAGCACTGCGACGGAGATACAGTTGATGACTTGAAGCGCGATCTGAGCGTCATGCAACGCGTCATCGAGGCCAAGTCCGAGGAGGTAACCAAGTTGAATATGGAGAAGGAACACCAGCAAGCGGTCAAGGAGCGCAAGGCCGAAATGGAGAGGCAACTGGAGGCCCGAAAACA
Organism: Triparma laevis f. inornata; assembly: GCA_012489335.1. Classification (NCBI taxonomy): domain Eukaryota; class Bolidophyceae; order Parmales; family Triparmaceae; genus Triparma; species Triparma laevis. The sequence continues at coordinate 14,398 of BLQM01000017.1, forward strand.
GCAGCTAGAGGAGCGGGAGTGCAAAATATGCTACGGCGATTACAATGTTGGGGAAGGCGTGGAGTGCAAGAGCAAACACTTCGTCTGCGACGGCTGTATGGAACGCCATTTGATTACTGAATCGCAGAAGGCCGAGTATCAGCTCGAGTTGAACAGCGACGCGGATGGCAATTTCTAACTTTTCTGCCCGGAAGTGCTGGCTAATGGGAAAAGGTGTGGTCACTGCAAGGTGAAGGAGAAATGGAGCTTCTACGACCCACACAAAGACATTGCTCCCCACGTCTCCGCCGCCGCGTTCGGGTCCTTTCTCTGCGCGAGAGAGAGTGTGAAAGCTGCGGCACTCACAAAGACCGTGAGGGAAGAAGCGAAGCTTGAATACGAGAAGCAAATGGAGAGGGAGCTAGAGTGTTTGAAAGAGCTTAGCGTCGAACAGCTGAAAATCGAACAATATTTGCGGGCCGTGAGGGACATCATGCTGACCCTTTACTGCCCTCGATGCTCGAAAGCATTTTTGGACTTCGAGGGGTGTTTCTCTTTGAAGTGTTCTCAACAGACGTGCGGCTGCAGTTTTTGCGCTGTATATTTGAAGGACTGCGGAGGTGACGCTCATGCGCATGTAAAAGAATTCTGCAGAGGCCTTCAAGGTATGACTGGAGAGTATCACGGTTTGTTCGAGCTTTTTCAGAGAGTGCAGAAGACGAGGAGGTTAAAGGCCGTGACGGCGTACTTGGAGAGGCTCGAGATGGAGGTTAAGGGGGGGGACTAAAAAGACAATTAAGTTGGTAAACATGAAATATGCGGGGGGGGGGGAAACACCAACAAAAAAAGTAACGAAGCAAAGATTTTCGTTAAAAATATCGTCTTCTTCTTCTCCGCCCCTCCTCTTTCCTAATTACTCATGTTGTGTTCCACGCAATCCACGTCCTCCAGTTCCTCCAGCGCCTCGATAACATTCATGTTGCTCTCAAACTCTTCCTCCGTACACTCCACCGGCGCCATCGGCTTATAACAGAGCTTCACGTCCTTCGGTTCCTTCCCTGCCTCCTTCAACGCGTCTCTGAGCAGTCCTAGGTCTCCCTGTTCGACGTAGACGACGTCAACGGGTTCGCCTTCAGCGTCGACGTCTCCCTCAGGGATGAACTCGTAGTCGTCGACTCCGCTCTCGATGGCTATATCCATTAGACCTGCGACACGGTTATTACTAAGTTAGAAACGTTACTTACGGTTAACCACATTTTTTCATTCTCACCTTCCTCCTCCAAAGTATTCGTCTCCACCACAACCTTCCCCTTCCTCTCATAAAGATACGTGACGCTCCCCGATTCAGCCATCTTCGCTGTATTCTTACTCGCCTTGTTGACAGCATTCTTAACCTCCGCAGCAGCTCTATTCGGGTTATCCGTTAACACGTTAATAATGAGCGTACAGCCTCCACTAGCGTAGACCTCGAAGAGACTCGACGAATATCCGTCGGAGGACGCGGCCTCGGAGGCTCTTTTTATGGCGCGGTTTATGTTGTCTGCGACGAATGGCGGGCCGGCGAGCCCAGCGAGACCGTATTAGATTGGAATAATTGAGCGCATCGGGGCGAACGCTCGCTCGTGACTACGCACCGACAGGCACGTTGTTCTTCTTGGCCATGGAGATCACATCCCGGAGGGCCTTGTTGGCGTCGGGGCTCGCGCTGCCGCCGTCTTTCACTGCCATGATGATCTTCTTGCCGAACTGCCCGTAGATTTTGGTCTTCGCCGCGTCGGTTTTGCCTTTCGTGGCTGCACGAACCGCTGCGGCTCGACCGAAGAGGGAGGTTGACCTCCGGGTGGATACGGCAGAGGGGAGGAGGTAGGAGGCGGAGAAGGGAGCTAGGAGCGGGAGGAGGAGGAGGAGGAGGGCGAGCTTCATTGTGCGGTTGGGTCTGGGGGGGACTGGGGGGTGGGAGGGTGTAGATAGTTAGATCGATGTCGGGACAAAATTCGACGAGGCTTCAGAGGTTGCTATTTGTATTTCAGCGATCGAATTTGAGGTTTTGGGGTTTGTATTTGGGGGCATCAGAACTGTAACCACACCAACTGCCCAGTAACAGACTCCAATTCGATCTGCTCTCACTCTCTTCCTCACTTCGCGAAATCGAGCTTTTTCAGGATTCCTCCTTCAGTTTTCATTTCCCTCAAAATATCACCCAAACGTAACCCATAACACCACACACTTTTCCTGGCCACAATGATTCCCACTCTAGTGCTCCACCTTGTACTCCTCCTCCCGCTATGTAGCTCCTTCACCCACAATTTCGTCCCAATTCAGAGACCGATGTCGACCTCCTCCTTCACTCCGATGTCACTCCCGAAATCCCCCACCCCGCACGGCGGTACTCCTAGATACGTGACATCTCTAGGAATCGGGCAGAAGGGAAGGCCGCACACGGCCGAGGCGAAGGCGAAGATATCCGCTGCCAACAAAGGTATGTCCGACGTGAAATGGGTGGAGAAAAAGTCATCATCGGCTGTGCAACTTTGGAATAAATGTGAAGGACGAACGAGCGAACGGATAAACTAATGGCCCTCACCGCTCCTTCATGATCCTTAAAACGTAACCATCAACAAATCACTCCCAATTGTCTAACCAACGCCCTACCTCCCCCCAGGCAAAAAACCGTGGAACGTCGGTCTCTCCCACTCCGAATCAACTCGTCAAAAAATCCGCGCCTCGGTCCTAGCCCGCTTAGCCGCCAACGGAGGTCTCGCTAAACCGAAGGTTCAAGGTCCAACGCGACGCGGCGGACCGTTGAGTGATGAGATAAAGAAGAAGATTAGTGTATCCATGAAATTAAAATGGACGAACTCAACATTCCGCGAAGAGCGTTTATCAGTGTTAGCAGAATCACGTTCTAATTCACGAGGGGTTAGAGACGGTACGACTAAAGCGAAGATATCAGCTAGTTTGAAGAGTCGTTGGCAGGAACCAGAGTTTAGGGAGAGGCAGAAGCAGTTGAGGAAGGAGAGGGGGATGGATAGGCCGAGTGAAGAGATTAGGAGGAAGATTAGCGAGAGCTTGAAGGAGCGGTGGAAGGAGGACGCTTTTCGAGAGAGGATGAGGAGGGGGATGAATGAGGGGAGATTGAGGAAGAGGGCGAGCGCGAGCGCGAAGGCGATGGAGTCGGTTGTTGAGAAGGAGGTTGTTAGTAAGGTTGTTGAGAAGAAGAAGAAGAAGAAGAAGAAGGAGGTTGTTAGGAAGTTTGTTAAGAAGAGAGTTGAGGTTAAGGCGAAGGCGAAGGCGAAGAAGGTTGAGAAGGTTTTGAAGGTTGAAGAGGTTGTCGAAACTCCTCCGATTCCCCCCATTTCGAAAATACCAAAAGAAAAAGTTATCGAAGTACCTGAACCTATAACTTCAGCACTCGAAGTTGACTTTGACATCTCCATCGAACCGGATTTGGGTTCACCTCCCCCCTCACCCTCACCCACTCACTTCGACGACTTCACTAGTTCCACCCTTGCATCTTCTCGACTCACTGAAATAAACGAGGACCTTTGGAATCTCATATACGGAGAAGACGATGATGAAGAGGAGGAAGAGGAGGAGGAATATCAGAGCTTGACGAGTAGACGAGGGCAGACGAGCACGTTGGGGAGATCACACACATATTTACGGAGTAAAAAGTTTTGAATATAAATACGATCGTGTTTATTTTTAACGACAAGAGATTTAGAGGTATACTTTTGGGATTTCTTCAATTTCAACTCCTTCTTCTTCGCCAAACTTGGGACTCGCGAGCGGCGCAAGATCAACCTTCTGACACTTCTCGACCGCCTTCACGCAGTTGTCTAAATGTCCCTTCCCAATCACAATTAGAACATTCGCCAAACAATCATTCTCTTCCTCTGCGAGCGACGAGCGTAGCGAGTCGAAGTTTTTAGTTGGGTAATTTAACGAGTTAGAATTGGGTGGGGGGTGAAGGCGACTTAAGCGTTTATACTAACGCTAGTGGGGTGGGTGAAGTGTGACCGTAATTGTCACATTCCCGGCGAGGAGCGAAGCGACAAGTTCATAGACAACGCGTTCTCCAGTTTACGAGGAGCGAAGCAACAAGTTCATAGACCATGAGTCCTCGTTCATATACAACGCTTTACTCGTCGCTTCGCTCCTCATGGAGACTCATTACCAACGTAATTGTCGCATTCCCAGCTCGTCGCTTCGCTCCTCGCGACTTCGTACCTACTCGCCGCTCTCCGAACGAGCTTTCTATTCTCTTCAAATCATCTTCGCTCATAGAATCCTTGGCAGGGCCAAGCGAACCAGTAACACACTGATAGATATAATCCTTCCAAGCGTCCATCTCATTTCTATCGTCTTCGTCGATCATTCTTCGGCGGTAAATTCTGCGAGATTCAGTTTCCAAGCATTGCCTAATACTCTCGCTGTGACGAGCGTAGCGAGTCGCATGAAGGTTGGCGTTGATGAGTTAGAATTACGTAGCGGTGATAGTGATGTCGCTTCACTCCCACGCAATCCTCGCCTCAGCCATATATCCCGTTCTCTTACTACGACGTTATATATGTTTTTATGACGTTTCTTCAATTTATTCATCTCAAGCGTTAACATGTCGTTATCTCCGCTCATGATTTCTTCTAGGTACTTCTTAATCTTTCGTTTACTCTCAAAGACTGATTTAAAGATCTGCCACATAAGATCGGTTGAGAACTTTAAACGTTGAAAGCGGGACATTGAAGATGATATCCGCGCCATAGTCGTGGACACGCGACGGTCAATTAAGTGGATTGTTGAACCGGAGCCAGCTTCCAAAGCCGCAAGGAAGTCGCAGCCCAAGGTGACGTTGAGGTCGGACGCGTATTTCGATTGAAGGGTTTCCATGAGGCCGCGAGGAGAGGATTTTGGGAGGACAATGTTTTGGGCGGTTAGGAGCATAGGGCCTGAGCGAGTGTCGAGCGACGAGCGACGAGTGTGTTAGCTCCGACGTTTGATTCAACAATGTTGCTTTGCTGCTACGCAACCGTTCGTACCTATCCGCTCTTGGCAAAGCTCAAGCAAAACATGATCGAATTGTGCCTCCTCGTAGAGTGCTTTGACATCGTTCGAAGAGGTCGTGCTGATGTGCGCGGTTCCGAGGAAAGTGAGGTTTAAGTAGAGGGGTCCTTCATACGATGGATGGAGAGAGGATAGGGGGAGGCGGAGGTGGGAGGTGGAGGACGTGGAGGAGAATGGGAGGAGTAGGAGGAGGGGAAGGAAGGAGAGCATAGCGTCTGGAGTGTGCTGAGAGGGAGGGAGTGTTAGACTTGACACATAACTGTCTGCGCGTCGGTCGTCTCAGCTGTCGACGAAAATCTCTTCTAGAACATTCATTTCGGGACGACGTGCAAAAATAAGGGTTGTGGGGTGGGTAGGAATCGCTATCGTTACAAGTGGTCAGAAGATCGCGATGATTTATGCGCACCTCCGATCGCTGTTCGACGACCAAAAACTGCACACCTCTGGGAATCTAATAATTGATCTAGCAACCCACAACGTCCACCTCACGCTCCAAAAACTCTTCCCAGATCTACCTTGTTACTAAATCAACATCACTAAGGCACAAATTCTATCAGTGTCGCTCCACATCCTCCACAAATCCAACCTCAATATATCAGTGCGAGACCCATCAAGATTGTTTCGGTGAAATAATATGAACACGTCGCTGCCGTCGCTGGTGAGTGAGAATGCCGGGATTCTACTAACATCAACTTTCCACTCTTTTCCCGTTTCAGTCCAAAATAATATCTTAAACTTGCAAAATACTAACACAAAAACCATCGTGTATTGACGATCTTAATCACAGACCTCTCACGTGCAGTGGTGTGAGTACGTTGTGTCCCCCTACTCCGTCTCAACCCTGATCGCTGAATGGGTGAACACGTGGACGAACGTATTCTACCCCATCGTTGGTACGTCGTCAATTTAATCGAGTCATGTTCCTCACAATCTAACTCAACGCGTTCGCAGCCCTCTATGGCCTCCAGCGTCTCTCCTCTGTCCCCTCCACCTCTCCCTTCCTAAAGCTCTCCGAGCTGATCTTAATCGTTGTTAGCGTGGGCTCATTCTGCTTCCACGCGGCACCGTCCGCTTTCACTGAGCTGCTCGACGAGGTGAGGCAGAGGAGCGCAGCGACGAGACATGCGTCGCTCTCGCTCCGAGAAGAAAGACAATTCTAAACTAACCTGCCCAAAACTCGTGTTACTCGCCGTAGTTCCCCATGATCCTCCTCGCTCTTTCTTACCTCTTATGCTTGACCAACAAGCACGCCCTCCTCCGTCCTCCGTTCTACGTGTACACCTTTTTTTTAACCATCTGCAGTGTTGTAACTGGATTCATCGCTTACCAAGTCTTCGGCGAGTACGAGATCTTCCTTATGGTGAAAAATTGCGAGGAGCGAAGCGACGAGCTGGCAACGAGTTAATTCCGTTCGTTATTCGGCTGCGCTACTACCTTCAGTCTATCTCGTTAACACCAATCATTACGCGACTCGCTACGCTCGTCGCAGATCTTCACCGCTCAAACGGTCTTCCCGATTTTAATCTGCTTGCACCTCCTTTACACTGACAAGGAAGTGGCACAGTTTAAAACGGTCTTTCTGAAATCTTTGGCATGCATTGCGGTGGGACGAGGTTGTTGGGAATATGAACGCCTTTTGTATTCTCTTGGTGTTTGTCCTACGGCAGGCGGACGTCAGTTCCTCCACGGCTACTGGCATCTGTTTAGTGCCCTCTCTCACGGTTTCCTTATGGTACGAAAGTCACGAACAACGAGGAGCGAAGCGACGATGTGATAACGTGACATCTCTGTTCGAAATTCAGCTGAGCCAGTCTCAACGTCGACGCTGCTTTCATCCCCACCCATTTCTAACTCGTCGTCGCTTCGCTACGCTTGTCGCAGGCCTTCCTCCGCCAAATCGATGCCGTTAAGAACAAGAAGAAGGAGATTCCTTCGCAAAGCGACTCTGCGCAAGACCTCGAGATGCAGAGGCTCATTGGAAGGACGGAGATGCAGGCAGTGAAGGAGTAGTGAAAATTGAGATGAAGACGGTGTGTTTTAAACGCCGTATATTTGTGTAGTGTAACTTTAGGAACTTGAAAACTTTGAAATATAAAAGGCTTCACGAATTTTACGTATGTTTACCCGTTTCTTGTTTCGTTGTCGTCTTCGTGTTGCTGTTGGTAAAAACCCTGACGCTCGTAAAGATAATAACCGCACCTATCACGAAACTGGAATCGATCGTACCCCCAAAAACCACCGAACTAACAAGCGTGCCAACGACCAAACTGACCGCTCCCGTCAACCCTTTTATGACGTTGTTCAAGTGTTTGACGATCAACCCCACAAGAAGCCCGCCGAAGGCTTGCAAGAGAAGGATAACGTAGACTATGGTCGTAAAGTTTTTGAAGAGCGGTAGGCGGAGGAGAAAGAGGGAGGGGAGCAAGGAAAAGAACGAGAGCTGGAAGTTTCTTGTCCATACGGAGGAGGGGATGGAGGTGTTTGGGCTCTGCGAATCGTGTTAGAATTGCGGTGCGAGTAACCCTCTCTCGTAGAACTCATAAACGCCACTAGTCTCACCTGGAGAACCTTCTCGTAACAGACGCCGGCGATCGCAGACGTCAGAGTTGCGGTGAACACCGCTGCGACGAGCGTAGCGAGGAGCGGCGAGCGAAGCGACGAGTTAGTATACTGCTTCTAATATGGTTACTCGCGTAATTGTTGTATTTGCAGCTTCTCACCTCCCAATCCAAGTATCATACTCTCGTTCTCGTTCCTCTTAGCCTTCGAATTCGACTCTCCAACCACCGCCAGGAACACTCCGAAAGATAGCGTTACCAACGCCATCCACTGCGTTTTCGTGTAGCTCCTCTCCTTGATCATGAACACGGAGAACAGCGCGGTCGTCACGAGCTTCGTCTGGTAGCAGAGCTGGAAGAGCGGAGCGGGGAGGTTTGCTAGAGCGATGTAGAGTATGTTGTTTTGGACAAGATATAAGAGCGCGATAGGAACGATCGGGAGACTGCAACGGGCGTAGCGAGGAGCGGCGAGAAAAGCGAGCCTTGTGAGTTTACGAGTAGTAAAGAAAGCGACAACGGCGTTCTTCGCCACGAGTCAGTTTCTCACCTGTATCTCAGCGAGAGGAGGAGGGAAACTAAGGCTCTGGAGCACGCCAGCGGAAGCGAGAGGAGGATACGCGGGGCGTGGTGCTTCATTAGAGGACCTGTCATGGACTTGGTCACTCTCTGAAATCCGACGATCAAGACACAAAGACACAACTTGGCGACCTCGATCGCGAGCACAAGGTTCGTGGGGTAGTACTTCTTGTGAGATTCAACGACACTGCGAAGCGTAACGAGGAGCGAACGTGATGAGTTAGTTTAGAATGGTGCGTAGCAAGAGCGACACCTCAGAGGAGACTTCGATCCTCGTTGTCGTCGTTAGGGTTTAGAGACAGCTTCTTACCTTGTGTGAGAGTAACGCGTAGCGAGAACCACGCCAGCGTTCTGGGCGACCATAAGCGCCAGTAACATTAGCTGGAAGGAGTTGAACGAAGCTGTGGTCTTGTCGACTGCTACGAGGGTTAGACGACGAAAACGCCCTACATTGTTTATCTTCGTTTAAAGACTCACCTGGAGGACTCTGCGGCGGTGCTAACGTTCCAAGCTCGATGTCGAGGCTAGCTCGGTCGGGAGTAACCACCATGAGCCTCTGTTTTTCACTGACTTGCTGAGGAGAAGACATTTGAAACTCGATAAAGCGACGAAGATGCGGAACCAATTAGATTGTGATTTAGACTTATTACCGTCGTCTCTCATATATTCCTATAAAAAGAGTCTTGAGTTCGTAATGAAATCTCGGGGGTGGGTGGGTCGAGGGGTGGTGAGAGTAAGCGGTTGAGATGGCAGCCCAATTTGATTTATCAGGAAACGAAGCAATGACCTCCATTCTAAATGATCAATTTCGACTGGCTAAAAACGCTGTCACACCAATTTAACACCCTTTATTCGCTGATTCTTATACATTTGTTTGAGGATCATGCATCTGGAGTATCTCTACTATTTTTTAATCCGTCCTTTTCTAGAGGTGAGCCGCGCCTCCCTCGACGCCTCCCTTCCTCACTCTTCCAATCTCACACCGCCCTCCACCGCCATTGCCGCCCCCTGTCACCCTCTTACCGGATTTGGTACGATCCACTGTGATCCTCCGCCATCTGTCGCCATTGCACTCAATGACGACAGAAAAGTAAAATGGCTATCTGCTCTCGTCGCGATCGCCATCTTCTCGTTCACCGACACAGACTCAAAGAACTCCTCTCAGCGGAGGTCTACATTCATGTCGGCTCAAGTTGTCACCGCTACTGCATCTGTCACTTCTTCACGCGCACGGACAAGTTGGATTTGGCGAAGAGAAAAGCCCCAGTTGTCTAATATAATCTAAGTTTGATCCCGTTTGATCTTGAAAAAGAAAAAAAACAATTTCTTTTTAATTCGTACTCCCCACCCACCCCCACCTCCACCCCCACCACAATTAAACCAAAACTCTATTCCCTTCGGCCCCCTTCACGCCTTTACGCCGCACACCACTTCTTCAGATCCAACAACTCCAACCACGAGCTCGTCTCATACCCTCCCTCCGTATACCAATCAGCAAAGTCATCAAACTTAATCCCCTTCCTTTGTCCGCTCACCCCGAACACTCCCTGCGCCGTCCACACCGCTCCCGAGTCGACGAGCTGGAAGAAGTCTAAGTCTGACCCTTCTTGTTGTGTCAGCTCGTTACATGTTGTGGTGCTGATCCTTAACAAAATCGTTAGGAAGGACCGAGCGAACCTACATCCAACAAAATAGAGTTAGAATTGTCCGTCCAACTCGTCATTCCACCCCCAAAAACAACTCCCAACTCACCTCCACGTTCCTCTCCTACTCAACTGCCCATCCAAGTCCTCGTCGACGATCTCCCACGCGTAACTCAACTTGTCGCTCTTACTTCCCTTGCAGAAAATACTGAACCCACTGGCCAATTCCACCGCATCCACGCTATCCGACCTCTCCCTGTCGAACGCGTAGAACAGCGCAGACAGCGTACTACTCAGCCTCTTCCTCTGGTCCTTGTCCAGGCTCCCCCCCGGGATCAACGTCCTGATGCACTCATCGAACTGCCTCTTGCTGATGTAACCACCTCCCTCTTCCGCCGCGTCCATGAACGCGCTTCCCACGGTCCTGAAGTCCATGTCCTTTAAGACCGTGGAGATTACGAGCTCGTTGATTCTCTTGATGTCGTCTTGGGTGTACTTGACTAGGATGCCTCCGTCGGGGAGGTGGATGTTGAAGGTCAGGTCTGAGCTGTCTGAAAATTGGTTGTAGTCGTTTTCGTCGTCGTCGTAATCCGAATCTTCCTCCTCCTCCTCCTCCTCGTAATCCTCGTAATTCTCATCCTTTTCACTCTTTTCCTCATCACTCTCCTCCTCATCACTCTCCTCCTCATCACTCTCCTCCTCTTCCTCCCCCCCCCTCTCCTCCTCAACCTCTCCATTCGTCCACTTCCTCAACGCCAACAACTCCAACCAAGGACACGCCTCATATCCTCCCTCGTTGTACCAGTCTCCGAAGTCGTCAAACGACACTCTCTGCATCCCCATCTCGTTCATCTTCGCCATGACCATGCTCGTGAGCATGATGCTCGTGCTGCGAACCACCTGCTTCATTGCGCTCGAGTGCATCTGAAGACCTTGAGTTGTGCAGCTGAAGATCATCGCCAGCAAACTGCTGATGAATCTGTGATGAGCGTAGCGAGGAGCGGCGAGCGAAGCGACGAGTTAGTTTATAATGGTTCTCAAATCTCGAGTAATCCTCCCATGCCATTCCCAGCTCTTCGCTTCGCTCCTCGTAACCCTGACTCACCTGTAAAGCTGCTCGTCGCTCAAACTACTCTGGCTGGTAGAATCAAAGAGCTCAAAGCCAAAAGCGAGCTTCGAACTCTTCTCTCCCTTGCAAAACAGACTCAACCCCCACATTATTTCGCTCAGGTTCGCCACATCCCCCCCTAAGTCGTAGCAGCTGAAGAAAGTGTCGAAGACGTTCAGAACCTCGCTGTCAAGATTGGTCCCCGTGTGACTGTAAACGAAGTCGTTCAAACAAGACGAGAAGCTCTCCCTGTCGATGGTGTCTGCCCAGGCAATCTGCTCGCTGAAGAAGCCGAAGACGTCGTCGGGCTCGTTACTCCACAGGCAGGTTTCTCTCACCAAGATCCTTACATACTCGACGTCGTGCTTGGTGAGGTAGAGGGTGGAGTTCTCCTGGTTCTCGGAGGGTGCCAGCGGAAAGCTGAACAAAACCCCCTGCTGGATCAGTTGTTGGATGTTATTTGACTCCTCATCGTCGTCATAGTCCTCCTGCGACGAGCGAAGCGATCCGTGTTAGTTGCGGTGACAGTTGCGAAGTCAGCGACGAAACTGGCACTACCCATATTGTCAGCTCGTCGCTTCGCTCCTCACTGGGCTTCGTCCTCGCAGCTTCTCACCTCCTCGTCGTCCTCCTCCTCTTCCTCCTCGCCATAATAATAATCCTCCTCGTCTTCCTCCTCCTCCTCCTCCTGCAGACCCAAAAGCTTGTTCAGGTCCAGCAACTCCAACCACGGGGCCACCTTGAATCCTGCGACGAGCGAAGCGAAGAGTGACGAGCGAAGCGAGCCGTGTTAGAGGTGGAGAACACTCGTCGCTTCGTTCCTTGTTGCATACTTCTGTTCTAGCTCGTCGCTTCGCTCCTCGCTGGGCTTCGCCGCCCTCCCACCCCCTCACCTCCCCCGGTTGTGTACCAATCGGCAAACTCTTCAAAGTCGACCTCGTCCTGGACCCTTGCCCCGATACCCTCGACGTAGTCGAAGATCTGGCGAGCGGTCCAGATGGCGCTGTGGTCCACGGCCTCGTACATCTCGTCGGCCTCTTTGTCCGTGTTGGCCATGCTGACGCTCACGAGGACGGCCAGGAACGACCTCAAAAACCTGCGTGCGACGTAGTAGCGTTTGTGTTAGAGTTGGCACCGCTTCTTCAGAAACTTCGCTTTTCGAGTTAGGTGGTCTAACTCGTCGCTTCGCTCCTCGTGCTTTGCTCCTCGCCTCACCTCCAAAGGCCGCGCCTTCCCAACCCACCGCCCCCCTCCTTGAACAGGTCAAAACCAGCCGCCAGCTTTTCGCTCTTGTTGCCGCCGCAGAACAGACAAAAGCCGGCGGCGATGTCCTCGACCGCAAGCACACCGGACTCGCTCGGGTCGAGCAAGGAGAAGAACGTCAAGATTAAGGACCTTCTGTTCAAGTGCAGCCCCCCCCCCCTCCTCTGGGAAGAGTTCCTCGGCGAACCTGCGACGAGCGTAGCGAGTCGCGTGAAAGTTGCGCATTAATTTGTTAGAAATGTGTGACTGATGGTAGTAATGGAGCGTAGACAAATGGAGACTCATGGAGACTCATAACGGTCATACATATCGATCTCCCAGCTCGTCGCTTCGCTCCTCGCTGGGCTTCGTCCTCGCAGTGCGCCTCACGCCTCACCTCGTCATGGAGTTGTAGCTGATTTTGCCGCCGCTTCCTCCCATGCCGCGGAACAGCTGGGTCAAGCTCTGCGGCTCCTGTACTACAAGGGCCGGTTCGACGGTCGACCTTAACAAGGCCAGGTCGCCCTTGGTGATGCTGCGACGAGCGTAGCAAGTCGCGTGAAGATTGGAGTTGAAGGGTTAGAATTGTGTGGGTAACGTTAGGGGTGTTGAGGCTCAGCTACATTGTAACGTCAAATATTGAATTCACTCTCAGCTCGTCGCTTCTCTCCTCGCTGGGTTTCGTCCTCGTGGTGGCTCACCTGATGCTCAGAGGCGTGGGGTTGTCAACGCTGGTGGGGAAGTCAAAGCTCACAGCGACCGTATCCATGCCCCCGCCATTTCCCCCATTGCTAGCCTTCGGCGGAGGGGGCGCATTAACATTGGCGTTACCTCCCCCCTCGTACAAGGACTCGGGGAAGTTGTCCACCGAATTTTCGGGCGTCCACTTGCTCAAATCCAGCAGCTCGAGCCAGGGGCAGATCCTACGACGAGCGGCGAGCGAGCCGAGTTAGAAATTAGAAGCGGAGAAAGCGGCGGGGACCAAAACTCCTCAAGCAGCGTCGACCAGCTACTACCAGTATTATCAGTTCCTCATAATCGTCGTTCGCTCCTCCCACACCCCTCACCTGAATCCCCCCGCATTATACCAGCTCCCGAACTCGTTGAAGCTGATGTTGTCTCCGCTTCCAGCGAACTCCACGACCCTCTCGACGGCGAAATTGGACACTTGGGAGATCAATTCGTTGGCCTGGTCGACGTCGAGCTGCAAAAAATATAACGAACGATTGGTTTGTTAGAAAGCTCCTCGTTGCATACGGTCTTCTAGCTCGTCGCTGCGCTCCTCGCTTTCGCTTCGCTTGCGTCTCACCTCGTTGGAACTCGCCACGCTAGCTACAATCGCAGTCAAAAAAGCCTCAAAAAGCGCCTTCAATTGAAACGAGTTAAGCATAATATCAAAGGTGTCCACGTCCTGCTCGTCAACGCTCCACTCTCCGAAGCTTCCGTTCCTCTTCTCTGCGTTGAGCAGTCGGAACGCCCTGTCGAGCTTCCCGCTCTTGCTACCGTGTAAGAGGAGCATGAGACCGATTTCGATCTTCACGAGCTCAGTGTCGATCGTGGAAGGGAAAGACCTAGACCTGGATCTGGCGCTCTGCGAGTGAACGTGAAGTGAAGTGAACGTGCATTGTGAAAATGAAAAACGGTGATGATGAGGTGCCGCTCATTAAACTAACTCCCCCCCCATTTATCCTCTTCGCTTCGCTCCGAGGCTCGCTTCGCTCGCCCTTACCTCTCCGTCCTCACTCCTCTTAATCTCCATCCTCAATTCAAACAGCTTCACAACCCTACTAACCAACGGGTTCATCGGTCCCCCCGCCCTATCCACCGCCTGCAGTAGATCGAACTCCTTGCTCTCATCCAAAAACGCCTTTATGTCGTCGACCAAAGTATCCCCTGCATTATTACCAAACCCCCCACGAACGACGTCGAGATGTTGCATGAGTTGTAGGCTTGCTGAGGTTGCGCGTAGGTAGTCCATGCGGGTTACGGTGATTGTCTGGGGGGAAGATGAGGTCACGTTGGAGAAGAAGTGGACAGTGGTGGTGGTGGGCGGGGGAGGGGGGAGGGTGGCAGGCATGATGTTGTTGTATTGTAGATGGCGGGAGGGAGAAAGTAATGGGGTTATTCGATAAAGGGCGGAGGTTTGGCAAGAAATCAAGGCAAGAGAGGGCTTGTGGTAAGCTGACGGTCTTGTTGTGTGAAGATAATAACTTGAACGGACGCGTGCTTTTGCTTGTGCTTTCAAAAAACTCAGGAAGGCTAAAAGCAGGATTTCTATATGATTACTTTTAACATCTCACAATCTTCTTATTTCTCCCCTCAAAGACCCCATTCAAATCAATAAAACAAAAACAGACCCCCCTTATCACCTCCCCCCACTGCTCCCCCAAATTCTACACACAACCATGCCCTCCTCCTCCCCCCTCCTCCCTCTCCTCCTCGTCCTGCTCTACCTCCCCCCCTCCCTGGCCTCCATAACAATGTGCGGTCAAGACTACGACTCTGTTGGATGCGGCAGGATTAATAATGTGCAGTTCGGCTTCATTGTGGCGATTCCGTTGATTATTCCGGTGCTTGTTTTTTATGCTGTGAGGTATAAAGGTGAGACGAGGAGGGAGGATATGGAATGGGGCGGGGGATGGGGCAGGGGGGGGCGGGCAAACCGAGACGATACAGCCACTGTAGCGAAGTAGGGCAACTTTATACCCAACCACTGCGTCGCTCTCCCAGCACAGAGGTCACAATAATCCGACGTGCTCGCGCGTCGAGCCTCCGGCGGTCGGCCAGTTCACGGCGCAACATCCAGCGGGCGAGCGTGACCAAGGACAAGAAGGCCTCTCCTCGCAGGACCAGGCCGACGCCCGACGACTCGAACGCTGTTAGGATTAGCTACTACTATCCCCCCAACCCCCCTCCCACTAACATGCACGCTTCGCTCTCACATAGACTTCTCCCTCCCCGGCCACCCCTCCAACATCTCCGTCTCAATGTCCCTCTCCGATCGTAACGTGAATTTCCGTCGTCGCTCTCAACCCTCCGCACTCCCTCAACCCGGCGCGGTTGAATTGGCGAGCCTCTACACACCCTCATCCACTGCAGCAGACTTCACACTCACCCTCCACCATAACGGAACCCGTAGAGTCCTACACTGCGACAGCCTACCTCCTCACGATGGAACGTTGATATCTTTTTCTCTGACCTCACTCGCTCCTCGTCTGGCTGTGTTCAGAAGCAACGCGAGCAACCATTGGGAGTTGGTAGTTAATAACAGACCTTCTGGGTTGTTCTTGAGTTGCTTCGGGGGAGCACCGTCTGAGGGCGCGCTCCTCTGTCTGCGTGAGGTGAGCGCGCGACGACGACGAGATAACGATCGCCTTTTATACAACACCCTAACCCTCAATCTCCTCATTTAACTCTAAATTCTAACCCCCAACCCCCAACCCCAACCAACCCCCGAGCGCAGGAATCTGAAGCCTGTAACTTTTCGTTCGGCGTTGCACGTGGTGAGACTTTGGGACCTGTCACCTTACCCGGAGGTTACAACGTCAAGTGCGACGGTGGTAGCGGGAATGATAAGCTTTTCGCGCAGGTTGGAGAAGGAGAGGCGGACGTGTTTAAGTTCAAGAGGGACGAGGTCGCCTAATAAATTGTATGTGTTGAGGAGGGGGTCTTAAACTTAACTAAAGTAGAATGTGACTAAAAGATTTTTTGTTTATTAAATTCTTATTCAACTTATATACTTATTTATCAGTTTTATCGAGCCAACTACCACCCCCCCCTCCCTCCTACGTTTAAAAAATGAATAGCACTATGATCAACACGTCTATAAGGGCTGCCCCACACCTTGCCTGCAGAAGTCGTCCTCGTTGCTTCTATCGCATTCACTTCGATTCGATCGATATGGTACGAGTTATGTTAGCGTTTCATGTGAGACATTGCCGGGCTCGGGTTGGAAAATTGAGGCGTACTGTTTTTGGAGACGTATATACATATCTAAATTCGTCTTGGTGCTGGATGGGGGACGGTGAGGGAGTGATTGCAACACGCGGAGAGCGTATTTATTGATTAATGTTACATCAAACTGTACTTGGAGGGTTTTAAACCTGTGAATTGATGAAAATGAATATAAAACATCACACTTCGAGTCGGTTAGCGCAATGGCGAACCAGCTTGGACTTGTATATAGAGGGAAATAAAATTTAAAAAAGAAAAATAATTAACGGAAGTTACGTGCGCCGCGGAAACGCATGTAACGACTGTTCAATCATTGAAGGGGTAGAGAGGGTTTAAAAGCAGTTTAGTCTGCATCCTGAGTTAAAGGGGTACAGTGACTAGAACTTAGTGATCGAAGTAGTGTTAGTAATAGAAAAATATATTAAGCTTTAATATTAAACATGATAACGGAGTTAATTATCTTTATTAACCCACAATGACTGACTAAACTACTTACTTACTAACTATAACTAACTATAACTAACTATAACTAACTATAGCTAACTATAACTAACTATATCTAACTATAACTAACTATAACTAACTATAGCTAACTATAACTAACTATAACTAACTATAACTAACTATAACTAACTAACTACTACTACTAACTCTTGAAACTACTTGCTGCGGAGCGGATTTTGAGACATCCACTTGGGGAGGAACTCAAACGAGTCGCCGTCATAGTCCTTGTTGTACTAGTACGTGGGACCAGC
Source organism: Triparma laevis f. inornata (assembly GCA_012489335.1). Taxonomy (NCBI): domain Eukaryota; class Bolidophyceae; order Parmales; family Triparmaceae; genus Triparma; species Triparma laevis. Next base: position 31,274 of record BLQM01000017.1, read on the forward strand.
CGGACGATTTCAGGCGGAGTGGGGTTGGGTTGAAGGGGGAGAGATAGAGAGAAGGGAAAAGAAGGGTTGTTGAAAAAAAGTAATAGACTGTGTGTGACTAAAAAAATATTCAACTTAATGTTATTTCTCAGTTTTATTTTCGCTAACCGTCACTCTCCTGACGCTCTCGTTCATTTCGTGCACGATGTTGGCCTCCGCCTTGATGCTCTTGAGCTTGCTGGTCAATAAAGCGAAGCGCTTTGGGAATCGAAAGACCTGGTTCAGGACCTTGAGGCAGAAGAAGCAGAAGTTCAGTTTGCAGTTCATGGCGAGTATCAATGAACTCTGCTCTATTCCGCCCATGCTAAACACCGTCGGCTCCATGTTCAGCAAAGACCCTGCGACGAGCCACGCGTAGCGACGAGCGTAGCGAGTCGCATGAAAATTAGAATCAACGAGTTAGAATTACGTAGCGGTGATAGGGGCGTTGTTGTTGACACTGAATCTTATAGCGCAGCTGAATTTCAATCGTAATTGTCGTATTCGTTCTCGCCTCTGTTGATCATCACGGAAATGCAGAAACAGTAACAGAAGCATAGAACCATGGAAGACCTCCCCACCATAACCTGCGACGATCGTAGCGAGGAGAAAGAGCGAAGCGATGAGTTAGTGCACTGAATGATCTTAGTATCTCGTCGCGTAATTCTATGCTCACTCGAATTTTGATGGGGAGGCTGTCAATGGTGATTCCGCAATAGAAGGGGATGATGGTTGCGATCGGAAATAGCATTCTGGGCGGTGTAACGAGCACTGTTAGAATTGCTCATGAGATAAATAAATACACCCCGCTTCTTCCTCCTTCAGCTTTTCCTGCTGCTTACGGAGTTTCTTCCTCTCAGCAAGAGTCTGGCCTTTCTCGGCTTCAGCCTCTTCGTCCTTCTCGCCCACCCCCCACTCACCTCTTCCAACTAGACACCGACATCACGAGACAGGAAACTCCCCCGATTACATAAAAGGAGAGCAGCCATGCGTCGAATGTTTTCCAAATGCGTTTCAAAAGCTCAACGTTTTGAGACGTCAAGATTATAATCACAGCGGGCTGCACCAGAAACATGAGCAGCCAGTAATCCTCGTGCATGTAGCAGCGTAAACTAGGAAGCCGGTGATGGCACCCACCCAAAAGAGAGCAACGAAAAGAGCCGCAAATGGCACGCTTGTGAATATTACTTTGAAGATAAAGTCTGACGTGCCCTTTCCGAACACGACAAACGCCACTGTTTCATGAGTGTTGATGACGAAGGCTGTGTGTGTTGTGGGGGGGAGAGGGTGTGAGTCTGAATTGATCGGAAGCGTTCTCTGCTCGAACCAATTATTTTTTACTTACGTTCTGTCGTCGCTAGCCCGATCCTGAGAGTTTGGTCTTTAATGTCCTGGCTTGCTTCGCCCTTCATCAGCTTTTCGGCGATGGATCGTTCAAAGTCAGCAACCGCATTTTCGGCAACGGACTTTCGACGATCCAGTGAGGACTCTGGAACGATCTTCTCGCCCATGTTCGTTTCTGTTCTGTTCGTTCTGTTCGGTCTGTTGCTGGAAGTTGTCACTAATGAGGGATGAAATAGGGGAAGGATAGCGCGACAGGGCGCGGGGGGAAGGTTGCGGGTAACCCCTTGATTTGGCCAATACGCACAGCACCTCTATTCGACAGGGGGTGGACGACGACTGTCAGGCTCAAGCGTGCGCTCCCTTAGGGTTAGAAAAAGACCTAACTCTAACTGCTACCCTGACCAAGGTTTCTGGTAATTGCATATGAATATGAATCTCTCTTTTTACTATTACTGACGTACATATAGAGCCTAAGTAACGTGCCCATCCGTCTACCGTCTATTGACCTTCAAGCCTCTCCCCGTCCCCACTCCCGTTCTCCGCATTTGTTTCAACAATACAACCAAACCAAATCAAATCAAACAAACAATAATCTACACATGCAGGTGGCTCCATACAATGGGCCCACCCCCGATCTTCGCCGCGCTGGACCCGCACCGGACCCGCATTGGACCTGCATTGGACCCTTCCCCTCCTTCCGGTGAACAGAGCCCAGTTCCCTCCCCCCTCAGCTTCCCGAACCCTGCCGGCTCCTCCCTCATCCTTCCGCTCTCGCATCCACCCTCGCCGCCATCCTCGCGGCCGCCGCCGCTCACCAGCACTTCCGCATTTCCATCCCGGTTAATCTGGCCTTCACGGTACTCTTGGCGACGGCAGAGACCGTGGCGTTATATTTCACGTTCTCGCTGGTGTTTCCGACAAGGCTGGCCGGCTCAAAACTGCAAGAACTCTTCGCCCTCTTCCTCTTTTTTAACGTGGCCACGGTGGCGCTCACAAACCTCGTCAACGGTGGCTTTCTGGGAGACCGATTTGACACGGCCATTCAGGACGACATCGCAAATTGAACCAGAGAGAAGTGGGATCTGTACAAGGCTCCTCAGCTATTCTTCCGCATCGTTTACAACTGCGCGATGTTCTACATCTTCTGTTATAGACCGGTATGCCGGTTTTTATATCAGTATACCGGTCTATAACACGGTGGTGTGTATAGTTGGATATTTCTGAGTATTTGGGTGGTTTTTGATCGAATAACTAAAAAAGGGTTGGTAATTTCGATTTGGAGGAAAGGAAGAAAGAATTTTTTATATTTTTCGATTTCAGCAAATTTTCGCCAACTTTCACGCGACTCGCTACGCTCGTCGCAGCTTCGACGATGTGTTGGTGGGCTTGAAGGAGGTGTTCGGCGTCAACAGGTACTTCGTCGTTGCGTGGATCTGCTACAGCCTGATAAACTTTCAGTTCGCGCGGAGAGCGCTCTTGTACGTCGTGTAGCGTCAATTTAGAATAAGGAGGAAGTAGAGAATATAGAGTTTAAAAAATTGTTTGTGGAAACTTGTTTAGTGGTTGATTTTTTTGTCTTAGGATTTATTTTGTTTAGTTGGGGGGCTTATCGAGACTTCTGTACTTCTCTGCCTCGTTGAAGATCGCGACGCGGAGGCCTGCGATGTCGCTGACTTCGATCATCTCCATGATCTCGTCGGGCACGGGCTCCGCCGCTGGCCGCCGCTGCTTCTTGAGGAACGGGTGCTCGATGGCCTGGTCCACGGTGACCCTCTTGGCGGGGTTGAACTTGAGCATCTTGGAAAGAAGGTCGATGGCCTGTGAGTCTGCCGCCTTGTAGTACGTGTCTAATCGCTTGGTGTCCTTGGGCTTGAGTTTCTTGAGATACTCCCTGACGTTCCCTATGGAAGATATGTCCTCCTCGGAGGGGGTCCCGATGACGTCAAAGATGACGTTCAGCTGGTCGACCTGATCCGCGTACGACGTGGGGCGGTCCGCGGAGAGAGGGAAGCAGGACTTTCCGGGGAAGAGCGGCTGCCTGTCCTGGTAGCTCGGGACGCTGCCCTCCTGCATGCTCAGCAGCTCGGCGAAGATGCAGCCGAGGCTGCGACGGGGGAAGGGGGGAGCGAACGAGCGAAGCGACGAGTTAGTATCACTTGATTTTAGTATCATTACTCGCGTAATAATAGTATTCCCATCTCGTCCCCGTTCGCTCCTCACGGTTGCGGGTCTCACCTCCAGATGTCAACAGCCGAGTCGTAATTCTGCAGCAGAATGAGCTCTGGAGCCCTGTACCAACGTGTGACGACGTGCTTGGTTAGCTGCCTGGTAAGGCCCTTTGGCCTAGGTCCTGCGTCGGTTGGGGAACCAGCAGGGGAGGCTGATCCAGACGCGTTCGCTCTGGGGGAGGAGGTGGATGATGAGGAGGTTGTTTGGGATTGTTTGGTGTCGTTCTTGTTGGGGGTAGAAGGGTCTGTGGAGGATTGGGCCATCGACTCGGAACCGACGGCGCGGGCTAGACCAAAGTCGCAGATTTTTAAGGAACAGTCCTCGTTGAGAAGGATGTTGGCGGGCTGGGGGGGGCGACGCGAAGCGAGCAGAGGAGGGGAGGGGGGGGGGGGTTAAAATTTTTAGAACGTTTTTAATGCTCGGAGGAAGAGCGGCACATCCTCGTCACGTTCACTCCTCGTTGTCCTTCGTTCGCTCCTCTCTCCGTTCTCACCTTCAAGTCCCGATGAATAACCGAGCTCTTATGAATATACTTCATCCCACACAACAACTGATACAAAAAGTCTGTATATGCTCCGTGCTCAAATACTGCGGGCTCATGATGAGTTTGTATAGATCGGTGTCGACGTACTCAAAGACGAGGTAGAGCTCGTTGTAGTCGGAGGGGGAGGGGGGAGAGATTACGTTTAGGAGCTTTATTATGCATTTGTGGCGGAGGTGGCGGAGGATGTACATCTGGGGTGGGGAGGGTTGTGGGG
>BLQM01000017.1:52161-76164 GCA_012489335.1 Triparma laevis f. inornata
GGGGGGTTCTAGCTCGTCTCAGGAGGAGGCCTGGTGCTGCTCTGGCGGATCGCAGAAGTGAGGGGTGCATTCTTGGTGCGAGTGGTGACGGGATTTGGGTTCTCTATTGTTGCCTAGAGTCAGCTCATGCTTATCATCCCTCGCGTTTGCGAGGTCCAAAATCTGGACATAGAGATCTACTAAAAACACCTGCAATGTGCAAGACAGCGCCATCCAAAATCTCCGAGGTTGGTGGCCTTCATAGCTTCAGCGTGTTCGGAAAAGCTCCCGGCTGGGTGAACACGGGGTGAGTTTATTTTGCCTTCCAAAGGGATGTCACTAAGTGCCGCCTGTTGGCCGAGTATCTCCTCCGATATATACTCCTCCGTCTATCTCTCTCCCCCCTTAACCATATATCTAACTCACGTTTCGAAGCTTCCCCGCCGGTTTCACCTCCCAGGCCCCGTTCGTGTCCGCTTGGATCACCCTGAAGAGCGTCCTGACCCTCGAGTATGTCGTGTTCTCCCCGAACATCACTTGGTTCCTCCTCTCCTGGGCGTACTTGACCGCCTTCCCGTACTCGTACAGTGAGGGCACCTGGAACACCATGGGGTACAGGCTGCTGGTCAACTGCACCTTGGCCTTTGCCTACTACTTCTTCTTCTACTTCGGCCTGTACATTGCCAACTGGGGAAAGAGGAAGTTTTACCCCGGCAACTATCCCACGATGGGCAACATGGCACACAACATGTGGTACTGGTTTTTGGGGGTCTTGCAGTGGACGGCGTATGAGATCGGCATGCAGAAGATCTGGGCAAGTAACCTGTTCCCCACCCCTCCCACGATGGCGGAGATCAGGGCATCGCCTGAGCTCATCGCCCTTAACGTCGGTGTTTTGCTTCTCATTCCCATCTGGCGTGACATCCACTTCTACTCAGCGCACCGCTTCTTGCACATCCGCCCGCTGTACAGGTGAGGCGAGGCGAGCCGAGGAGCGAAGCGACGAGCTGGGAGTACGATATTTGTGTTCCTAATGAGTCTCCATGAGGATCAAAGCGACGAGTAAAGTAGAGAACGCGTTGTCTATGAAAGAGGACTCGTGGTCTATGAACTTGTTGCTCGCTCCTCGTAAAGTAGAGAATGGGTTTGTCTATGGACTCGTTGCTTCGCTCCTCGCCGGGAGTACGATATTTGTGTTCATAATTCGTCTGCGCTCCATCACCTCATCGTCACGCATTTCTAACAAATTAGCGCCAACTTTGTCGTCGCAGGCTTGTCCACTCTCTGCACCACCGCAACACCGACCCGGAGCCCTTCAGCGGCTTGACCATGCACCCCATGGAGCACTTGTACTACTACAGCAACGCTCTCTTCCCGTGCATCTACATGACGGGCCTGTCGCCCCTGGTGTTCCACTTTCTGTTCTTCCACTTGGTCTTCGCTCCCGCCGCTGGACACTCCGGCTTCGAGGACCACTTCGGATCCGACCAGTACCACGCCATCCACCACGCCAAGTTCGAGGCCAACTACGGCAGCCCCAACAGCGCCTTCATTGACCGTTTCTTTGGAACCTTCAGGGAAACTTTGGGCAAGAGCAAGGAGTACACGGGCGAGTGGAAGGAGGAAGTTAAGGGAAAAGAGAAGAAGAAGAAGAAATTGGTGTGGTCTGCGCACAGCTACTTGGGGCTGTGGGGTAGTTTGGCCCAGGGGTTGTACGATATCTCGGTGTTTGGTGTCGCGGTCGCTGCCATGTATTACGTTTGGGTCGGGGGGCTCGATGACAAGCAGAGTACCTTGTTGGGGCTGCTTGTTAGTGTCGGGCCCGTTGTTAGTGGCGTGTTTGTCAACAATGTCGTGAGCAGGGACAAGATGAACCAGGCCTGGCCATTCCACAAGGAAGCCGTCGGTTTCTACTACACTGTGGTCACGGGGGGGTTGTTCTGCGTCTTGCCTGTCTACCACTTTGTGAAATTGGCTGCTCAAGCGTAGGTGGGTAGGGTGTGGGTGGGGGGGGGGGGTAGGTTGTTAATAACAATAACTTGCGAGCGAATACACCGGTCCGGATTAGATAAGAGAAAACGTTGACAGTGTAAGATTCGCGCATGAAACATTTTCATGAGAAATGTAAATAGAGAGAAAATAAAAGGAAGAAGAGAGGGAAGGGGAGTTGCGAGCGCATAAGTGGGCCTGGATTGGATAAGAGAAAACCGACAGCTTGATCCGCGTGACAAAAATAAGTAAAAAGAGAAATACCCCCAAAATTATAGAGCAAAAGTTTCGAGTAGAGTACCTAATTTGTCTTGTTATTCAACAATTCTCCACTCCTCCTTCTTTCTGATTCCTCCACCCTGTAAATACTCCACGCCTGACTCTTCGACCCATCCCAAAACAGTTCGGATGCGTCCCCCCTCGCCTTCGATGCCCACCATGCTCGTGCCCTCCATCACCACGCCGACTTCGGCGTTTTCCTTCGTCGTCACCGTCAGGGGTTTGGTGGAGCGGATAATGCACGGGTAAGGGGACTGTTTAATGGTGGAGAGGGCAGTTGTGATGGTTTCGGCGATGAGGTCCTCAGTTTCGGAGGGGGTGAGGGGGCGGCCTTTCTGAGCGGAGAGGGTGCGGTAGAGTTTTTGAGCGGACGTTACCGCGCTTGGGGTTGCCTTTTTGGGGGTGAGGTGGGTGGGGATGAGGTGGGTGGGGATGAGGGTGGGGGTGGGGGTGGGGGTGGTGGTGGTTGGGTTTAGGTTTTGTTTTATGGCAGAGAGGTTGGGTTGAGGAGTTTGGGGGATTTGCGGAGTTTGCGGAGTTTGGGCGGGAGTTTGAGGTGTGGGAGGTTGTTGGACTGCAGGAGGTGGGTTGGGGTTGGGGTTGGGGTTGGTTGGCTCGGGATTGACGTTGGGTTGAGGCTCGGGATCGTGACCAGGAACGACAACCGCAGCTTGGTCTTCGTTCTGGGCGGGGGCTGCCTGCTGACCGTTATTGTCGTTATTATTGTCGGGATGCGGCCACTCCATCCCGATCTCCCTTCTGCAAGTAGGACACCTACTGCTCTGCCCCATCCACATGCGGAGGCAGCCAGCGCAAAAGCCATGCCCGCACCTGCGAGGAGGGGAGGGGGGAGTTAGTATAACGTGCTTCTAGTGTCTTTACTCGCGTAACTATCATATTCGCAGCTCGTCGCTGAGACGTCCTCGCTTCTCACCTCAACATCCTGCCGCTCTTGCACGCCTCGCGGCAGATCACGCACGTGCAGTCCGCAGGGGCGGGGGGGAACGCGTTCACCATTTTCGACAGTCTCCTGTACTTGATGTGTTGAGATATTTTCTGCGTTAGGCTGTGAGGGGTGGGGGGGATGGGGGGGTGAGAGGGGGGAGGGAAGGGATTATTGATAATTTGTTTTCCTCACCTCTTGTAACTAAACCACATCTCCCTAACAACGTTCAGCGGCATGCCCACGTAATGAAACACAACGCAGAAGAACACGACCATGAGGCCGAACCTCGCGCTCTCCTCGAAGAAGTCTACGATGAACTCGAACGTGACCTTGGAGTCGAAGGGGGCGGGGAGGAGGGAGATCTCGTATTGGGAGAGGAGGTAGCGGGCTGTGATTGCAAAGGTGGAGAAGAGGAGCAGGGAAGCCTCGAAGATGAAGAGGACCTCGGGGCCGAAGCCGGTCTTTGTTAGGGAGGCGAGGGAGGAGGTTATTTGGAGGTAGGAGGAGTACTGCAGCAGGAGGGTAAGGAAGAGGACGCCTGCATTTTTGAAGAGGCGCTTTTTGGGTTTGGGGGGGGGGGGGGTTACTAATAAAGAGAAGAGGAGCGGAGCGAAGCGACGATGGGTTAGAAATGGGGGGGGGGGGTTGGGGGGGAGGGTCTCACCTTGTTCTTCCTCCTCTCCTTCTTCGTCATCGCTGTCTTCCCCATCCTCGTCCTCGACAACCTGCGACGAGCGTAGCGAGTCGCATGTGGATTGGGTTTAACGTGTTAGAATTACGTAGCGGTGATTGTGGCATCGTTATCTAGACTGGAGCTAGTAGTGTAGGTGGATTACGAATGGAAATATCGCATTTCCAGCTTGTCGCTTCGCTCCTCGCAGTTTCTCACCTCCAAACCAACCAACAACTTGACCCTTCCCTTACAAACCCTGCGACGAGCGTAGCGAGTCGCACGAAGATGGTTTCAACGAGTTAGAAAAGCATAGCGCAGATAGAATCTTGCGCGTTTGGGCTAAAGCTACCAGCGCAGACGAATTGCGACCGTAATTGTCGCATTCCCAGCTCGTCGCTTCGCTCCTCGCAGTTTCTCACCTCCCCAAACACTTGACTACCAAAACAGCACCCACCCTGAACAACATGGAGAAATCCACTGAATCGCGGAATATGTTTAACGCGAGGCAGAGATCGGTCAAGGTGACTTTTATGAAGTCCGAGAGGTCGGAGGTCTCCGAAGGCTTGAGGTTCTGGATGAAGAGAGAGGTGATGAGGTTGAAGGTCTGGATGCAGACTATAGCGTAGAGGTTGACCAGGGTGAGCAGACTGAGCTTGTCGTTGGAGAGGAGGACGACGGTGTCGTAGAAGGAGGTCGTGAGGGTGGAGGTGTGGGCGAGGAGGAGGAGGGGGAGGACGTAGGACAGGATCTTGTAGAAGGTGAAGGTGAGGAGGAAGGGGGAGGGGGGAGGGGGCAGCTGGTGCTGGCGGAGGCGGTCCTGGAGTTGCTGCTGCAGGTTGAGCCCTTCGCCGGGGGGCTGGTTGGCTGGTTGGTTGGGGTCCGGGTCGGGGGAGGGGCCGCCACTTCGAAGTTGGGATCGAAGTTGGGATCGAAGTTGTGATCGAAATTCGTCTCTTCGTCGTCGGAGGGTGAGGAGGGCTCATCGGGAGGAAAAAGAGGAGGGCGGTCGTCGTCGAGGTCGTCTGGTACGACGATTAAGTGAGGGGAATCAGATTTCGATTCCGAGTCTTGGGGGGACGAGGTTGAGGTTGTGTTGGCGGTATTAGTGTTATTTCTGCGGCGCAAGGTAGTTTGTGTGTCGTCGTCGTCAGAGGCGGAGGCGGAGGGCATGAGTTTTAGGGAAGTGTTGACGGGTGAAACACTTGTTGTTATTGAAGCGTTTTTGGGGGAGGGTAACGTTGGGGGTTTGGGCTTCAGTTTCTTCGGATTCCTGGGGGGGTGGAGTGGGGGGGTGGATGGGGTGGAGGAGTAGGGGTGAGGGAGGAGTGAAAGAGGGAGGATGCGCGGGATTGATCCGGCGGATATTAGAACTGGATTTTAGGTATTAATTCGGGGAGTGGTTGGACTGGGAATTGGTTGGAGGTTAGAGCTTTTACCTGAAGAGGAGATGGGGCATCTTCATCGTGGCCGCGGTCCATCTTGGGGGGAGAATAGGGCGATCGGAGTTGGGGAGGAGCCAGGAGTTTTGACACTGCTGTCATTTCCCTCCTTCCACCTTCCTTGTACGACGCGGAACCCCTTGATCCCACAACCTGGACATCTGATCGTGACGCTCTCGTAGATTTTACAACGATCGTCTAGAATTGCGTGAAACAGGCCCACAACCCGCAGTCGTCTCTCCACACTCGTTTTCCGTCCACCAAACCTCCATCCCCAGTAGACACCCGCGCCCCACCCTCCTCCCCCCCCTCCCCCTCCCCCTAGTATAGAGCATGTTCCGTCCCACATCCTCCCTCCTCTCCAAGTTCATCTCCAAGTCTGCTGCGGCCCGCCTGCCCCTCGATGCAAAACGCGCAGGCAAGGGCTACACAAAGCACTTCAATGGAACCAAGCAGGGCAGGCACACGTCCAAGGGCACCTACGTCCTGGAAAAGCACAAGATGGTAGAAATTAAAGCGCCGGAGGAGGGGTGGGAAGATTCGTTCAAGCTGAAGCCGTACGTGTTCACAGGAGTTGGAAAGGAGGAAACTAAGCCCTACGATCCAAACGAGAATGTTTAAAATGTAGAGTTCTTTTCGATGCAAATGAAGGAGTGGTCGTTTATTTGTATGTTTTCGTTTTTACATCTACTATTGCTATAGCATCTGGTGATGGAAGCAGCGAAGCTGGCCTATCTGCCCGCTGTGCGTGCACGAGAATTTGATTTTTGATTTAAGTAGAGCTTGTGTTCGCCGGCGTCGCCAATGATGATAAGCTTTTGGAAACAAATAATATATATCTTTTTTACGTGCATCGGGGCAGGCGGGCGGGGTGGACGAGTGCAGTAGCGATCGTTGAAGCCATCGTTCGACGTCGCAAAGATCGTCGTCACTTTCTTATGCGAGATCGTAACCATCTTAGAAACTTTTCTACAAGGCTAAAAAGTTACTGTATTCAAGCCTCAAGATTGAATGAGCTATTGATGAGTTTTGATTGACGTTGTGCGGCTAGAAGTGCGCGGAAAAATCATTCTTTTTACTCAAGAAATCTCATATATTAAAATCGTAAATCGAAAAGTCAACACTTACGATAATTTTAGGCCCAGTCTTGGTTTTATTTAGCATCTTTAGGACCCTAGTGTCCGAATATGTGAGTTAAAACTTCTTAAAAGCGCAAAAATAGTATAATAATGTTTGAAAGTACATGTTTCCTGGATTTTTTTATCAGTCTTGGAAATATTCACAGATTCAAGTGTCCTAAAACTCTTAATATGCCATTCATAGATCAAATAAATTCCATGAAGGCGAAAATTCAAACTAAAAAATATAATCCTAAGCATTTCTGAAAATAATTACTACTAGACTAATGTACTCAAAGGCCTTAAAGGACCAAATAAGACAAAAAATTAACCTAAAATTATCACAATACCGATTTCCTTTCCAGCTATTTGACTAAAATTGATTTTCTACTTTTCTCGCGTTCTCGAATAGATCGTAGCCCACACGAATATTCTAGACGACAATCTAGGCCATTTAAACCAGTACTGATCTTCTACTGACTTCTAGCGGCGGATAAAAGGAGTTATTTAGTTTACGAACTTTGAGATCCGGTCGAGAAAAGTATGATGTGGTTTTTCACAATCGCGATCTTACTCTTCGCTCCTGCTGGCGGCTTTATTACGCCTCGAACCACACCTACGCACTCGCTACTCAAGCTCAACGCTGCTCCCAAAAACTATCTCGCGATGGCAGGCCTTGCCGCCTCTCTCCTCTTCACTCCCCTCTCTGCTCCACCGGCCTTCGCGCTCCCAGCCACCATCGAGGACGTAAAGATCCAGAAAGGGTACTCACAAATCACGAACCTGCTGGACACCTGGGCTGAGTCGACGACGAACTGCAAGACTTCTAATGACAATCCGTACAAAGGAAACTGTGATCGTACCCCGATCAAGGTGATGGAGGTGCTCGGTTACAAGAGGTGAGGAACTGCGAGGAGCGAAGCGATGAGCTGAGAATGCGTTAATTCCGTTCGTTCTGAGGCGCCATACACTACGCTCTTCGCATTAAGAACATTCTAAACTAACTCGTCGCTTCGCTACTCGCAGCACGACCTCGCCCCTGTTCAACGCGGAGAAGATGCTGCTCAAGATCCAGCTGAACGGCGAGCTGGACCGCATTCTTGAGGAGCGATGGGGTGACGACACCAAGAAGATTCGCTCTGAAGAGTTGCGGTTCCAGACCGCGGCAGACAGTTACATTGAGTCAGCAAATCAAGGCTCTGACACGGCATACATTTCCTCCTGGGGCGAGTCAAATCCGGGCGGCGGCAAGGACCGCATCGAGCTGTTCATCGAGAGAAGTAAGAAGGATGTTGTGAACTGTCAGAAGAACCTGAAAACGATCGCTGATATTTTGGGCCTAAAAGTGTAACACCACGTTTCAATACCTAATCCAAAATTTAATATTTTAATCTATTTTAAGGCTCTGCCTTTGTAGACTCCTTCTCCTTCTCCTCCTCGCGCTCACTTTGAGTAGTTTGGGAAGTCGTCGAGTTCGCCCCCCCCTTACTGGTCTTGCTACTCTTGCTTGCACTCGACGCGCTGCTGCCATCGCCCCCCTTGCTCTGCTTCTCCTTCGCCCTCCTGATGTTCCGCCGAAGGAGTTTGTACACTTCGTTGGAGGAGTTGGGGCCCTGCAGCATGATAATCAAACACCGGAACACAACGAATGCAGACTGCCAAGTTGCGCTCTCCGCCTGCAGTGCAGCAGACAAAAGATAAATCGTGTTAGAACAAAAAAACCCCAACACTAATTGAGGAACTCAAAACCCAACTCACCTGCAAACCCAAACCATCGCAGAGCAGAATCGTCATAGGTAATAGAATCCCAGCTAAAACTGCGTTGATAATCAGAATGATCAAAACCACAGGCTTCTTAAGCTTCATGACTCTTTCGAGCCCGTACACGAAGGCCACTGAGGTCGAGCAGAACGAGAGAGCGGCCATGATCTGATGCGCCAGCATGATCTTAGTCTGCTGTTTGTCCTCATCGCTCTCCAGAATACCATCGACGTAGACCCAGCTCACGACTGCTGTAGAAAGTACTATAACGAACATACTGCAGTTGATGATCTTGGTGCTGCGTGTGGTGTGTGGAGGGTTAGAAAAAAGTTAGACAATATAAATCTATATATCATGTATACCACTCACCTCATCTTCGAAAGATTCATGGCCAAGGACGTATCCCCACCTCCCTCCGAGCTCGCCCTCCTCCCCCCAAACGTCGAGTTATGTCGCCCCCCACCCCCCCCAACCCCCAGCCGGAGCAACCTGCCGCCCACTTGGCTTCGGACTGGACTTGGGACTAACCTCGCCCCCTTCCTGCGCCACCTTCATGACCTTTTTCAACAAACTCAGCTCCAATATCTGAAGCCAGTACAGCTGATAGAACATCACCAGTATCAGAAACGACGCCATGTACAAGCTGTAGCTCACCGCCGCTACAATGTCCAGCCCCACAAAGCCGTCCTCTCCGGTATGCGTAATGCGTTGGAGAGGCATCGTGAAGATGTACAGGGCCTGAAAAAAGACGAAAGAGCAGCAAGCAGCCAAGAGCTGCGGTCACATGAAGATTGGTTTCAACGAGTTAGAATTACGTAGTGGTGATAGTGACGTCGATATCTAGACTGGAGCTAGTAGCGTAGGTGAATTACGAACATAAATATCGTATTTCCAGCTTGTCGCTTCGCTTCTCGCAGCCGTTTGTACGTTGCGTGTAATCCCATCCCAACCCATCGCAGATGGTCGCTACCCCCCCCTCACCTTCGCTGGGGCGCTCAGAACCTTCTTTCCTGCCCTAGTTTTCGTCGTGGGGTTGAGGATTAACACTCTGCACCTGAATATGTTGTAACAAACCAAAACCGTTGCGACGATAGTGCAAATAGTGATGGGCAACGAGGATAGGTCCTGATCACATCCGTCCAGTGTTTCTGTCGTCTGCAGCCGGCATGACGTCGCGTTCATGGCTCGGATTTCTAGTAGGCTGAAGGGCGGATGGCAGGTGGGTAGTTCTTGCTGGTCTAGAGCCTTAAATGTTCCGCCTCTGGAGCAAACAACGTCTTTCTTCTCTCAACTTTTTCATCTGGCTCGCAAATCTGTTACCGAGTTGTTTTCTTGCAAAAATCCAGGACCTCGAAAAACCACACGAGCCTTACCTCACATCACTACCACCCAGCAACCCCCTCCCGGCCCATCTAGCTAGCTCTAAAGTTCTCCAGAAAAGAAAAAATCAACAACTTCCGATTCTTCCAGTCGCGTCGTCCCTCCACTCTCTCCTCCACTACTCCCTCCTCCCTCCCCTCGTTTCCGCGCCACAATGTCCCTTCCGCACAGATTCATAATAAGCGTGGGATCGTACGACGGAGTCGTGGCTGGATGGGATAGCTCGAAGAACCCCAAGCTGCCCCAGAACCTCTCTCCCAAGTCTCGCGAGGTGAGAAACACGAGACCGCCATGCAATTCTAACGCCATCCCAACACGACCCTAACCCAACCGCCCAAAATCCGCAGACCAAAAACCTCTCCCCCACGCGCGACCTCCCCCCCACGCCCAGCTCCACCCCGCTCCCCCTCAGTTTCGCCATCTCCAACCATGAGGGCTCCGTGCGTGTCGTTTCATCGAACCAGACCAAAACCGGCAAGCCCGGCCTGATGTTCTCCTGCGGAATCGACGGCGCCCTCCGCTTGTACGACATCGAGCTCTCCGTTGAGATCGGCGAGACTCGCCTTCCCTCCGACGTTGGAACGTGCACGTGCGGTGCCTGGGCCGGAGGTGAGCGTTCCGATCTGACAAATGATCATAATTATCATAATTATCATTCACCTCCTTCACCCCCGTCACTCACTCATTATCACCCACCCTCCACACAGAAAAACACATCCTCATCGGCACCGCTGACGGCAAGCTCATCCTGTACGAAGTCTCCACCCTCCAGGTCGTCCACGTCATGGGCGGTCACACCTCCCCCGTTTCCTGCATCACCGTGCACCCCGGCTCAAAGTCCACCCCCCCGGGCTCCATGGCCCTGACCTGCTCGGAGAACGACAACACGGTTCGCCTTTGGGACCTCACCAAGGGCCGGTGCGGATTCGTCACCAAGATCAAGAAGAAGGGAGGAGGAGGTGAGAACAACGATGAGAATTAGAAGGAGAACGACGACGACGATGCGAGCGTGTTCATGCTATATGTACTGTTAACTAACACAAAACGGCTCGCTTCGCTCCCCCCCGCTACCCCCCCCCCAGGCCCCTCCATCATCAAGTTCTCTCCCAATGGAGAAACCTACACCTACACACATAACCACACTCACATCACCACCAAGTCCACCTCCACCGACGACATTTTATTAGACATTGACCTCGGCCAGCAGTTGTACAGGGTGAACGACGTCGCCTACATAACGGAGTCCTACATCTGCGCTGGGCTGAACAACGGCGGCATCTCTATTTTCAGGGTCGAGGCCGACGCTGCCAGCGCCTCCGAGGAGGTGCGCGCCGCGATGGTCATCAACGGAAGCGAATCGTCCAGAGACACGAAGAACAGGATCAAGAGGGTCGAGTCGATGGCCGGCGGCAGCGGTTACCTGGTCGTCTCATGCTGCAGCTCGGGCGTGGTCTCAGTCTACGACTTTGAGGGCGCCGTGAACAGGTGAGACGCAGCGAGGAGCGAAACGACGAGCTGAAATGCGGTAACTACTGTCGCAATTCGTTTGCGCTGGTAGCCTTTAGCCTAAAGGCACACGCCACCTTCACCCCCACTCCATTCTAACTCATCAACGCCAATCTTCGTGCGACTCGCTACGCTCGTCGCAGTCTCATGGACGAGGACAACGAGAGCGACGGAGGCGAGAGCAGCGGATCCGACGAGTTCGGAGAGGAGGACGACCAGTACGTTCTCTTGCAGCAGGTCAAATTGGGCACGGGCAGCAGGATCGTGTCCATTTCGGGCTGGAGCTCCGACCACGCCATTGGCGAGAACGACCTGGACTTTGATGTCGACCAGTCCTCCGACGCCGTCACCCCCGACTTCGCTCCCCGCCGCAAGCCCCCCACCGACAAAGAGGCGGAGGAGCAGCAGCCTCCCTCCAAGAAGAGGAGAAACGCGGTCGACGCAAGTAACATCATGGAGGACGCCCAGGCCGTGGCAAAGGCGAGGGATCTCATCGAGAGCGCCAAGAAGAGCGCCAAGAAGAAGAAGAAGAAGAAAGGCGCCGCTAAGAAAATAAAAAAGTGAACAGTTTTGAACTTTAAAAATCAAAAATATTTACAGATTAATGCTCCCTCATCGCCATCTCTCTCTTGAATTCCTGCACGTCAAAAACATTTGCTTTCTTCACGCCACCTAGCGCGACCTTGTTGTTCTTCTTCTGATTTCTCAAAGTGTCGATAAGGCTCTTGCGACGATCGCCCTGTGTTTCTTTGACCGTAGCGACTACGTCCTTCATTTCTTCTCTCACTTCTGTCACCGCCTCCTCGCTTCCTTTCTTTGGGATCATATCCTTCGGCACCATCGCCTTCCAATCATCCGTGAACCACTCGGGCTTAACTTCTTCCCACTGCTTCCACCCATTCTTAACCCACGCCTTGACCTTGTCATTTATTGGCAACCTGTACGTTTTGTTTGATGAAAGAATCTCAGCCTTCAAGATATCATCTCCCTCGAGAAAATTTCTTCGTTTCATTTGGCCCCCTGTCTCGACATTGAAGAATGTGTGTCGATACTCTCCGCTACGTTAGCACGGCTGCCAAAGTCCCAAATGAATGCTGCGACCTGCGCGATGAGCGAAGCGAGTGATATAAGGGTTAGATTTTGATTTACGCTGTGCTTTATCATCACCGTCGCTTCGCTCCTCGCGGTGTCGCCTCACTTCCTCCATCTCGGCTCGAACGTTCAAGCTCGTACTCCCCCAACCCTTGCTGCCGACTGCATTCGCTTGAACCTTACTATCGGCCAATGCAAAGCTCCTAGATGGCCGCTCCCACCCTTGCTTCTCCTCGAACAACGCCTCAAACTGCGCCAAAGCTTCTACCCCCCCCTGCCTCCTCCTCTAGCTTAAATTTCATCACGATCTCTGCTCTTCGACCAGCGTCGATCTCCAAGCTCTTGTCAAACTTCTCCCTCATTTATCAGCGACTTCGCAATACTTTTCACCAGTCGGTTCATGATGAAAGTTGGAACACTTCCAGCAATGTCAGCACGGGACACACACTTCACTCTCGTTTGAGGGATTCCCTCCACCTCGGGTAGCCTTTCGTATTGCCAGATGTTGCGAGCAGAAGCTTCGACAACATTTGGGTCTCGTGGATGCTCCTCGTCCAGAGCGTCCGTGTCGTCGTAACACACGATAAGCTTGTCCTCTCCTTCTTTCTTCCAAACGACTACGGCCCACCAGTCTCTGTGCCTAAAGCCTGGGACTTTCAAGTCACGGCGAGATTGGGAGCAAAACGAGTGATTATTCACCTGTTTGATGAACTTCTCCACGCCTCCCTTCTCGTGGAAATTCTTCGTCGCCTCTCTGCTCATCTTGAGGCAATCAAAGGCTGCGAGTTCCTTCATCTCCCCGTCTACCACGCCTTCTACAATGCCCGTTACTAGCTATCACCCTCCACATGCGCAACTTTGCCGGCTACTAGCGAGTCGCCTAACGGAATCACTTTAAATTCGGAACTGCTCTCATTGGCCACGATGTTCACCTTGCCCTCCTCTAGCACACGTTCCTGCCACGAGCCGAGCCGAAGGAGCGAAACAGCGAGTTAGAACATCAGCTGCGTGATGGGCGACTTGTATCATCAAATCATTCTCCCAGCACCTCACCTCCTCCTTGCTGTACACCTCGTCCTGCCCGCGCTCCCTCATGAATGTCGCCTTCTCCCTCAGTTCCACAGCGTCGACCTTCTTGTCCTGTCTGAACTTGGCGATCGCATCTCGAACGATATTAAGCTGACCCGGAACTTGCTTGTCCACGACCCAAGTCGGAAGGATTCCTCCCGCATCGAGTTGCGTTACGAACGTTGCTCGGCACTGCTTAGCTCCACCACGCACAGGAAGATCCTCTATTTGCCAAAAGGCTCAAACAAAGCCTCTGGTCTTTCCCGGCTTCACCCCGTAGTCAACTTCGTCGTCAATTGACTCTACGGCGATCGAAACCTTTCCCTCCTCCGACTTCCAAAACTGCCTGAACACGAACTCCCTGTTGTCCAGCAAGAAAGGAAAATTCTTCACGGTAGTGTATGACGCCTCGTTCACCCTCGCCTTCTCCCTAAGCTCGAGTCGCCCTAGGTGCCCTTCCTCCTTATGGATGCGCATCCTCTCGTTGCTGCAGTAGTCCATCTGCCACGCCACAACCTCCGCTGAGCAGTCAACGACGCCCACCGCCTTTCCCGTCGCGACGCTCCTTTCCCCCTTCTTGGGCGGAAAATACTTCATCAACATCTCAACCTCTTTATTAGTTGACTCCAGCGCCTTCCACCCCTCCTCTGCTTTGACTCCTAAGAGCTCCTCACAACTCTCGAAAACCACCACCTGGTCTGCCATCAACGGCTTCCGCCTCTGCTCTATCATTTCCCCCGCAAGAGCAGCCGCTACCTCCCTATCCACCTCCTTCCCGTTGCGCCTGAGCTTCTCCTGCAGCTTGTTGGGCCACGCTAACTCCTGCTTAGCAACAAGGTCCAACACACTCACAGGCATAGCCGAGGAAAATTTAAGATCAGCCTGAATAACCCTCGTCCACTCGCACGTATTCTCGGTGAGCTCCTTGACAATGTGCACGCCTGTGGTCGTACCTTTCACCATCTTCTCAGCCCCGGCAACCTCGTGGTGCGTACCTGCGTACGTCTCCAAAGGACAGTATGCGATGATGAAAGTGCGCCGCCCCTCTTAGTCAATCAACTCCTCTCACGTTATCCAAACCTGGTTGAGTGAAGAAGTGTCAGAATAGGCGCAAATATTAAGACAATCATAAAAAATCCTCACCTCAAACAGCCTGTCCTAGAAACCTCCCGGAAGCGCTACCGAAATAGAAAACTGCAGGACTCTCGTGCCGTCGAGATTGCTCCATACCTTGCTAATCTTCGAATTCTTGTTTTCGGCCTTCCTTGCGTAAGTACTGAGAAGTCAAAGCTCTGCAAACAACGATACTACCGACAAGTCCACTTCGCCACGGTCAGCCCCACCGCAGCCCCTCCTCCCTCAGGTTTATGGAGAATCTTTTCGACCGATTCGCTGACCGTCCCGGCGATCCTCTTTGCCCTGGAAGAAGCCTCCTCGACCAGCTTCATCGACCCTGCGATCAGCTTCTACTCGTCCTCCGTCAAGGTAGGAGCGTTGTCAATGTTCTCGATGAATTCCTGCGAGGAGCTAGCGACGTCTATTGTTAGAATAACGGAGCCCTGAGCGAGTGAAGTCTCAGCTCTCACCTTCATCCTCCTCTCGTCGATAACCGCCTCCTTCTTCAAGCGCTCGTTAACGAGCTTGTCCTTGGATATCTCATGGAACCCGTCGTCTTGCCCCGGTGTCACACGAGCCTGAACGTTATGAGCCTGAACATTATGTGTTAGTTAAAAAAACCCCACCTGGGCGAAGCTGTTAATGCGACGACAAGTCTAAATTTCCTTCAGTACGAGCGATAAAACAGCGGGTATGCGAGTGCGAGGCAGCTTACCTTCAACATAGCACAGTGGCTTCTGTGCTCAGGTTTTGATTTATTCGTTTCAGAAAATTTCTATTAAAAAGTAAATCATGTTCCCAAGTTTTTGCAAAATCCATCTGATGGATTTTGAGAGTTTCCTCAAAACTGTTTGTCACCATGACGAACTTGATTACGCGCTTGACGCGTGCGGTGGAGGAACACACGGAGCACCACATACTCAGCATCATCACCCACCCCATTTTCTCCTACCTCGTGTCGTGCTTTATCCACAATATCGTGACAGCGATAACCAATCCGATACCCCTAGACACCATAGTGACAACTAAATGCTCAGCTCAGAGTTCCTGGGCGGCCTTCACCAAATCCTTGCGGCACCCCTGCTATATGTTCAAGCACCAACATTTCAGCACGATCCTGGCCATTATGCGGCCCTCCCCTCTTCTAGGGTTGTGGTCCTCGAACTTGCACACAAAACGGTAAGGGAGGGGGGGAGGAACTACTGCCTTTTACTTGGTAAGGGGAAACGTATTATATACACTGTATAAAAGTATACTAACACATAATTGAAATGCGCAAATGCGCAGGGACGTTCTGAGAACGCCAGACGAGAGCCCCCTTTACCTAGACTGGTACCAATACACAGGCCCTGGGTACGACCCCTTCCTCACGGATTCGGAAGAACTTAAACGTCCGCTAGTTCTAGTCATCCACGGTTTGATGGGCCACTCTGAGGAGTCCTACATTAGGCAGACCTGCGCAGAAATCTGCATCAAGGACCCGAGGCACCCCAAGGTCGTCGCCATGAATTATCACGGCGCCTTTAACCACAGGTGAGGAACTGCGAGGAGCGAAGCGAAGCGATGAGCTGGGAATGCGTCAATTCTGTTCGTTATGAGGCTCCACGAGTAGCGAAGCGACGAGCATTAAGAACATTCTATACTAACTCCGCTCGCTAATGCTCCTCGCTACGCTCGTCGCAGCCTCGGATTGAGCGGCAAGGGCGGCTACTCGCTGTACGACACTGTAGACCTTAGCATCCTGATAAATCACTTGCGGCAGTACCACCACGGCCCGTTGTATGCAATTGGATTCAGCATGGGCGCCTCGAAGCTGGCGAATTACTTGGGCCGGGCCGGCTCAGTGAGCAACCTCGACGCGGCCTGCTGCGTATCCTGCCCGTGGGACTTCTCCGAGAACAACGCGGCAGTGCATACGCCGAGCCTGAGGTGATGATTAGGGTTAGCGAGCGAGCGAGGGAACTAAAAGGAGGTAGTAAAGGTAGCTGCAATTCTAACACGGCTCGCTTCGCTCGCCGCTCGCCGCAGTGAGCGCGGCTACCATTTCGTGCTGACGGGTGCAATCAAACTCTGGGTTTGCGCGCACTTTTACGAGCTGAAAATGAACGACCTGCTGGTGAAAAACGCCCCGGTTTTCTCCCCCAGCTGGCGAACGAGGCTCTGGTGGTGGCTCTCGGTCTGGGACATGAAATCCTTCGATGAGACCTTCACCATCAAGTGGCTCAATTACGACAACCTCACAGATTACTACGCCACGGCGTCTCCGTGTCAGGTGCTTCATAAGGTCGAGACTCCGCTCTTGATAATCAACAGCCGAAACGACCCGCTCATTCCCTGCAACGTGAACCCGGATCAGGAGGACATGGATTTGAATCCGCATTTATGTGCCATCGAGACGGAGTTTGGCGGTCACATAGGTACGACAACGACAAAGCTTCGCTCCTCGTTTTCCCCATAACCACCACTAACACGCAAGCGCTAACCCTAACCCTGGCTACAGGTTTCTGGACCCCCTTCAACGGCTGCTGGAGCACGCAGAGCATTATCAAATTTTTCGCACAGCCGCAGCTTACTGGGCTGGAGCGAAGAGCCGAGCGCGCTGACAAAAAAGCACGGAGACGGGATTCTCTCACCCTCGCGACGAAACTTCGGGACAGCTCCCAGACACACCTCACGGATTACTCGCAGCTTCTTCATGTCCACGAGTTGTCCGACGACGACAATGACGATGGTGTGGGGCTTAGTGACAAGGCAGAAAAACAAAAGATCGAGCTGTTCACAAAGAAAAGTCCAAAGAAGACAAAGAGAAAAATCTGAAACGGGTTCTTTGTTCAGTAAATGGTGCATTTGGATTTCTAATCGTAACCTATTAGATTTCTCATAATCTCTGACTCTGCGACTCGCTTCGCTCGTCGCATGAAGATTAATGTTAATGAGTTATTAGACTGGGGTACCAGCGCATCCGAATAACATACGGAACTAACGCATTCCCAGCGAGGAGCGAAGCGACGAGTTCATAGACAACGCGTTCTCTAATTTATGAGGAGCGAAGCGACAAGTTCATAGAGAACACGTTATCTACTTCACCCGTTGCTTCGCTCCAAGTACATAGAAAACGCATTCTCTACTTTACTCGTCGCTTGGATCCTTATGGATCCTCATAACATACGGAATTAACTCATTCTCAGCTCGTCGCTTCGCTCCTCGCTGCGTCTCACCTGGTGCATCGTTGATTCTGAGTCCGGGAGTGCCGTCAAAATCCAAGTGGGGCACGCGAATGTTGCAATGCGGCCAGTGCGAGGTCGACAACCCCGTCTCGTACGCTAGCTGTCTCATCCGAAGCGTTTCCCTAGATGCGAAGGATCTTGGTGTCATGCAGCAGTACGCCACCATTCTGAGGAGTTCAGGGGGGGTTGCCCTTGGAGGGGTTGGAGCCGCTTTTTTGGTGGCAAGGGCGGAAGCGACTTCGTCTAGATTTGCGGGAGTGTTGCAGTGCACCAGCCTAGAATCCCACACACACAGGTCGCCAGCCTGGCACTTA
Source organism: Triparma laevis f. inornata (assembly GCA_012489335.1). Lineage (NCBI taxonomy): Eukaryota > Bolidophyceae > Parmales > Triparmaceae > Triparma > Triparma laevis. Next base: position 70,049 of record BLQM01000017.1, read on the forward strand.
ACAAAATTCTTGGGAAGTTTTAACACGTCGTTGTCTTCTTCGATCGGCACAAAGTCCGTTTTTAGCGCGTTAGCGACCTTGCTCTGTTTGCAAATTGCTTCGTGAGAGCTGTGAGAGCCAGGTATGACGCAGAGCCCACCAGTTGCGGAAGTGCAATCGGTTAGGGCTACGAGCCCTTAGCGAGGAGCGAGGTGACGAGTTAGTATTATATAAATAACTTAATGTTCCTCCTCTCCGCTCCTCGCAGCTCCTCTCCGCTTCTCACCTTGGACGCAGACGCTTCCGCTCTATTTCGGTAGAACAGCGTTCTGGTCCACGTGCCACCACCCTCCATCCGTAAGCAGGAGCGGATTTACAGTGTATGGTCTGAACGTGTTGCACACGTCTAAGCTAGTTGTTAGCTCGTCGGTGTTCCAGATTACGGAGAAGGCACGCTTCACCTCAGGGAGCCGACGCACTCTCCACATAAAGTCGGAATGGCCCGAGTTTCCAATGATGCCGGTAGAAGCGTGGCCTGGCCAGGCCGGCGCGTTCCACGTTGAGCTATCCGTTCTAGAGACTGTGTTGCTGCCCTGCTCTATCATGTCCCACACGGAGCTCTTAAGCGATTCTATCTGATCAACATCTGGTACTACGGATGCGGCGACCGCGTAGCCATATTCTTCGAGATACTGGGCGAATTGGTCCGCCCCAGTGCCAGTTGATACATCGAAGCGCGGTGTGTTCGGTGAGGTGTCCATGATTTCTTGCGAGATTATTTTTTGAGGGAATGGGAGGTAAAAATTCCACCAAATCTAGTCAAAATTAAAGACGTCTTCACGCAACCCGAAATAAACAGCCTGCACACAAATACTACAACATACAGTACGACACAATTTTAACAACGTTAGCTGCGAATTCCAAGGTTTTCACCCACATTCGGCTGCGTGCCTCGACTACCCTCGCCCATGGACGGTGACCAGCAAATTACAGCAAACGCGGCCCGCCTCTGCTTCAATTGCGGCGGGTCAACCCACACGAAAGTGGAGTGTCATTCGGCCGAACAAACCGAAGATGGCCGCCTAGCCTTCCTGAACTATCAAAAGTGGCTTCAGTCTGCGCGTCCTCCTGCTCCTCCCAAAAAACCGAAGGCGTCTCCGCTCTCGAAGTTCCTCGCGCTGACTCGCGAAAAATCTTTCCAGAACCTCGACCCCGTCACGGTCGCGCGTGTTTCCGAGCTCGCTCGCTCGCTCGGCAACACCTCAAGAAACAAGAAAACCCTAACCCTCTTCACCAACGCGTACCGTTCCTTCTTCAACGATCGCATCCGTTCCACCTGCAAAAACTACGAGCTCGCGATCGGCGGCAGAGGCGAGGGAGGCGAGACCTGGTGCAATACCCTGAACCAAGCCGTGAAAGGTAGAAGCTGCGAGGAGCGAAGCGACGAGCTACCAACATGATATTTAAGCGAGTAATCCGGATGCACTGGTAGCCTTAGACTAAATGCACAAGCGGCTTTCGTCGTTACACAATTTTAACTCGTTAACGCCTTTCCTCATACGACTCGCTACGCTCGTCGCAGATGGCAAGCCGGCGGACTTTTCGGATCCCCAAGAGATAAAGTGTTACACGGTTGATAGAATGGAGGCGAGGTGCAGGTACCTCTACAACCTCTGCATGGACGACAATTTCTTCAGCGGAGAGCTGAGAAGGTTGTTCATGCCTAGGGAGGAGGCCAAGGAGGTGGAAATTTGCAGTTTAGGAGGTGAGAAACTGCGAGGAGCGAAGCGATGATCTTCGAATGCGATATTTACGGTCGTAAGTCGTTTGCGCTAGTAGCTTTAGTTTATACGGTCAAGAAGCTTTTGTCGCTACGCAAATCTAAATCGTTAACACCAATCTTCATGCGACTCGCTACGCTCATCACTACGCTTGTCGCAGGCGGACCTGGGTACGATCACATCGTGCTTTCCGTCATGGCTGAGTTTTTGAAGCTCTGCAGTTGCGATGACGAAAATTTGTTGAAGAAGCCGAGGGTGAATACGAAGGTATTTGACTTGTACGACGAGGCCTGGGGGTCGGTGTTGAAGGACGTCGTGGGGGCGCTGGGGTTGGAAGAGTCAGAGGCACGCGGGTCGATACACCCTTGCGATTTAAGGGGAGGTAAGAAACTGCGAGGACGAAGCCCCGCGAGGAGCGAGGCGACGAGGATGTGTCGCTCTTGCTCCTCGCATTAAGAACACTCTAAATTAACTCGTTGCTTCGCTCCTCGCTACGCTAATGCTTCTCGCTACGCTCGTCGCAGGGATCGAGAGTCCTCGTAACGCCGATTTGGCCGCAAGCGTTCCTACAGCCGACCTGTTCTTGTACAGCTTTGTTCTGCACGAGAACGCCGCTTTCGTCGCGAACGACGATAAGACGGAATTGATGAATACGGCGGTGCTGAACTTGCTCGAGGGAGCGAAAGTGGGAGCGCTGATATTCTGCATGGATAGCGGGAACACGCTTTGGGTGGCCATCGAGGCTGCTGCGTCGAGACTCGGGTGGAACACTTTGTACCGCGACACCAAGATGAAGGAGGGGGGAGGGGCGACGCCGGGCTTGGGAAACGGAGGAGCAGTAAAGATGGGCCCCAAGAGTTACTTTTTAATGCAGCGCGTGGAATTCAAGGGGGGGAAGGAGGAGGAGTTGGTTGAGGAGATTACGGTTAGAGCCGCAATCTTCGACCCGACCAAGTACGCCAAGGTGTTGGTTGAGGTGAAGGGCGAAGTCGTCGAGCTGGTTGAGGGGGGAGGCAGGTTCGACATAAGAGCTGGAGGAGGGAAGCTAATAGTGGACAGTGGAAGGTTGGGGGGGGGGAGTTGGAGGGTATAAAGGTTTCAGATATCGTTAGTGTTAGAGGATACATAAAAAAGAAAGCTAGACGCACATACATGGAGGCAACAGAAATGAAATTCATTATGATGAACGATGAACATAAAAATAATTAACAATTCAATTCAGTTTTATCAAATCAAATCAGAACACGGTCCTTCGTATTTTCCTTTGTTTAACGAAGAAGATTATAAATACCGTTGGGAATAGGTACCCTACCAGAACGCAGAACGATACTTGAGTTCTCCTTCCGAGTCGATCGACACATTTATTGGAAAATGCGGGGATCGGGTGGGAAAATAGAGGGGTACTGTTTTCGGAGACGTAAATTCGTCTTAGTGCTTGGTGTGGGGGACGGTGCGGCGAGCGATCGCAACACGTGGAGAGCATGATTGATTAATCCCAATTTAAACTTTATTTCGTTATGGGCTATTCGTTTCAATAAATATTCGGGGAAACTGAATAGATTCATGCGAGCTAAGGAGAACCCCTGGACGTAGCATCCCCCGTATCAAACAAAAAAATGTATTGGAGAGAGTTTACCCCCTCCCCACACTCCCAAACCCGCAAATATGACTACACCCAACAGTTCCAGTCTCAACTTTGAGACAACACCCGTTGAAACCCTTCCCAAAAACCTTCCCTTCGCTTCTAAAGCCGCTATATAAACGAGTGTAGGCCTCCTTCTTCAAATCATGGATATGGCCTCCCTCTGTAAAAGCTGGACCTTACCTTCCCTCGGCAACCTGTTCCCACCTCCATCAACTCCTGCCCAGCAGCTCAGGGGTACATTCTTCCACATCCCTAGCCCCCCCCCCCCAATCTCCGCGACCTTTGTGAAGAAAATACCAAAAATAAAATAGGAGGCAAGTTGACGCCTGCCTCCTCCACTGTAGCAATCTCCCAATTGCTCCCCCCCACGCCGACCACCGCTGTCCCACTATTTCACAGAAATTACGGGGGTTTCGCGGGTTCCTGCGTCGGTGTTTTTTGTTGTTGGCTGTCTTCGGCAGTTTGGCTGCGATTGTAATATTGGAACAATGCCTATTCCAAAGTAACTCAGCGCTAAACACTAGTGAGGGAGGCTATATTAATACAACGCACTGACACAAATATCACAACGTATGGAGTCTCTTACTTGGACAATACTGCTACCAACGGTATGAACGTTTGGATCAGTGGCCTCGCCACTATCAGAGTTTATAGCACTTGCCCCCCTGATAATTGGACCGGCAACCCGACGATTGGCCTTGGTTTGGGAACCTTCAAACAAGTCGACGACGTCGGTCATGGCGGCTATGTCTATGGCCCTCAAAACAGTTACAGTGTTAGCAACGGGTGAGTGAACAATGAATACTATCGATCTCGTCGAGGAACCGCACCTGAGTTGTAGTGCCTTCCCCAGCCGCTACTTTAACGAAGTCTGTGAATATGTATGTTACCCCGATTCAGAAGAATCATTTTATCACACCAAAACCACAACACCACCACACCGCCAACATTTACGCATTGGATTCTAACACATCCAACTAATGCCAACATCCTTCCCCCCACCATCTTTCTCCTCAGAGAGTGTGTTTGTAATGCCGGGCAGTACTAAGATGGAAGTATATGTACCCCATGTGCTGCTGGAAAGTTCAAATCATCTGTAGGCTCCGGTTCATGTGAGGTGTAAGTAGGTTTAGCTGGGGAGGGCGTACAGGATCAATAAGACGACGTAAAAACCAGCACTAACACCTCCACTCTCGTCGCTTCACTCCTTCTGCAGCTGCGCCGATGGCAAGTACATACAATAAAGCAGTAAACCTGACGACGCCATTTCCTGTTTGAACTGCGGCGCTGGCCAGTCCACGACTGGAGATGCAGCTACTGACCCTACCGGAAAATACCTCACCAACCGTGCCGCCGGTACCAAGGACGGCGCTTGCACCAACTGCGGAGTAGGAAAATCAAGCGTCGCTGATTCCACCTTCTGTAGCACTTGCCCGAAGGGTACTTACAATGACGTAGAAATGTATGCTCGAGAGGATTCGCCTGATGAATACTTCGAACGATATCGAAAAGGAGAAATCGCATGAGTGGTGCGTCGCGTATCTCGAAAAAAAAGAACAAATGCCAGAAGTGATGACTCTGGCTGGGCATGCGTGCTTAAGCTATATCAACCCGGTTTCGTCAATGTTCTAATACCAGGAGAACGGCGATAAGCGACGGGTTTAAGAAATTTTGCGTGGTACATTCATATATATGAATGTTACTTGGAGTGTAACCTGTGTAATTGATGAATGTTGTGAGAGTGAGAGGACAGACGTCATATTTCGAGTCGATTAATCGCAATGGCGAACACTGCGTGACCTGTAATGTAGGGAAGAAAGAGAGGGAGAGAGGCAATAAATTCTTTGAAAGGTCCGCTACCATTAAGAATTCGACACTTGGGAAGGTTAAATCCTATCCTTGATTTTAACGGCTTTCAAAAGAAACAATTTGCACATAAAAGAATCGTTCAGAAAGCAGTTTGTAAAACTAAACATTTTTTTTTAATTAAACCACCCGCTCGTGCTATCCTCCTCCTTCCTTTCCTCCGTCCCCTGCAAAACAACCTCATCCAATTCATCCCTCCTAACCTCTCCCCTCTCCCTAATCCCTCCCCCTTCAACCATAACCGCAAAAGCAAGTCCAACAACAGCAAAAGCCAAAGGAAAAGTTATAGAAGGACGGAGTAACCAAGAATTCGTATTTTTTTTCTCCGGGTTCCGAATTTGATCTTCGAAGGCTGTCTCCGAGCGTAGCGAGTCGCATGAAGATTGGTTATCACTGAGTTAGAAATTCGCGTAGCAGTTTACTAGAGGGCATCGACATCTAGACGTGATTCGCTACTAGCGCAAACGAAAAACGAGTACCAGCGGAGTCGCTGAGACGTAACTAACGAGACAGTTCCTCACCTTCGAAGAAACCGAAGAAATAACCGCCTTTTATTCTATCAAAAAAACCACCCCATCCAGGGGCTTGAATTGATACCTGTCCTGTCTCGATTTTTTGGTCGTATGCGGCTTTGATAGATTGTGGGGTTCTGGGTTTGGTGATTTGAGAAGGGTCGGATTCGAGGTCGGTTAAAGTTTGAGGGTTTGAGAATAAAGAGGGGAAAGAAGCTGATGCTGCTACGTCTGATTCGAGGGCGGAGGGGGAGGTGGGTGGAGAAAGGGGAGGGAGGGGGGAGGTGGTTATTGTTAGGTGGATAGTTGAGGTGGAGGAGAGAAGGGAGGACC